>JAOVVF010000035.1:5912505-5924828 GCA_028565595.1 Duopalatinus emarginatus | reverse complement strand
ACATTCATTAATAATAATTCATTAATTCCTTAATGCATACAAATAAACAAAAAAATACAAAGTATACATATAAACAAATCAATTATTTTACACCTTCAGTCTTTCTTTTAATGAGGCTAGGATGTATTTTATTAATCACTTTTTAATGACTAATTAATTAATTAAGTCTAACCAGTCAGTGATCCTTCTCTTAATTTATGCATTTTTAATGTCGATTTTTTGTGACATGCATTAGAGCAGATGCATGCTCTGAAAGGGTTAAAACGGAAAAACTAAATTTAGTACAGTATACAAAGTTTAACTTTATATACAAACACATGCAGTATATGGTCCAGTTAAACTCCAACAGCTGTCATTTAATCAAATGACCTTCCTGTAACCAAAGGGAAGTACATTGATTGTGCACATGTCTGCCTTTTAAATTTTTCCACAATTCTTGGTCAGGAAAGCTACCACAAGGATAAGTAACTCTGTGACATCCAGTGGTGATTCTTATGCATTCACAAGAGTCTCATTGTTCGCCTACAGCATTAGGCTGTTGTAAAACAGATTCCTATTAAGTGATATTTACCAGCTTTTTAGGTCAACAGCAAATAGACATGTTGAATGTTGTCTATCCTCATGGCAATAAAAGGTGGTTTGTCTGGTTAAGAACCAGAGGCCTGGAATTCTCACTGTGGTGTCCCACAAGAGCACAGTTCAGGACCACTGTATTTTTCCTACAGATTAAGAGATATGTAGTGAAATAACCAAACCTCATGCGTTGCTCCAGGCCATTAGACTACACCTTAATGTTTTTGAACGGTAGATAATTTTCGAATTTTCACATATGTAGCGAGTGAGGACGTCAAGTGACACTCTGGCCTGAGCGATGGCCACCTCGGTGGTCATATTACAACTCCACACTTAAGGAATGAACAGACCTCATGCTTGAGTTAATCCAACAAACAGTTTAAAAGCCTTTAAGCCACCCTCCCCAACCCCAGGTATCTGGAAAGCAGGGTCTCAGGGTCAACTGCATGACAGACGGGGCTGACACTTTTTTTTGTAGTGATGTTGGGCAAAACAGACAAGTGTCTGCTTTCAGGCTTTTCAGTGTAAAGTCATTCTGAATGGAATTCCAGTTTGTTTTGGATACAGTGACAGCGAGCACCACTTATTTTAAAACCTCTAATGGTTTACGGTCCTCAGTAGATTCCAAACTTCTCAAAACGACTTGTTTTAATGCTGCATGCAGTCACAGAAGTGGCATTAAACTCATGCTTATTATTATTAGTGATATTAAACTGATGCTCATTATAGTGAAAATCACTGCAAGCTTTAAAGCAGACACAAAATTTTAAGAAGGAAAAGAGAGAATAAGAAAGAGCATAGAAAGGTTGTAAAAAAAAAAAAAAAAAAACGTTCACACGTCGAGCTCCACTCACCGTCCAGGTAGCTGACTTGGCAGTGCTGGACTGCTGGAAGGTGACCTCGAAGCCATGCGGCCCAGGATAGTCTGTGTTGGAGGGGATGGCTGGGGCCGGAGACATGGCCTCGAAGGTGGAGTTGGGCTGCGAGTAGGACGACGGTGTGGGCACGTTGGAGGCGGTCTCGGAGCTGTAGGGGCTGGTGGACGCCGCGCGGTTCGCCAATCCCTGCTCCATACTGCTGCTCAGCAAGCTATACTGAGACTGAGTCAACAGAGAGACAGAGAGAGAGAGGGAGAGGGGAAAAGGAGGGAAAGACAGGTAAGCTGGCAGGAAGGAGGGAAGATACGGAGCCACAGGTAAACTCGGGAGGGAGGGACGGCGGGAGGCAAGTCAACAGCACAGGAAAAGGGGTGTATAAAGGGGAGGGAAAAGGAAAAGACATAGTCTCAAGGTGTTTGGAAGACGTCCACTCAGCTCCAGTTACACAGCGCTGAGATTCAGAAGTTGCAGAAGCCGTGCCTCCCCTCAGGCGCAGGGGTTGTAAAACACAACCATAATCTGTCAGACATCTAATTGCCTTTCGTACCCCTCCATAATGGATTATCACACACACATGTTGGTTTCACTATCTATGTCAGGACTTTTTATAGACATAATGATAAAATAATGATATGTCTAACCCTAACCCCTAACCCAAACCGTCACTATAACCATAACCTCAGTAACCAAAAAGGTAAGTGTACGTTTGGTGTGGAGGTTCTGGCGACCATCCTTTTTTACATTTTACATTTTATACATACACACCCCACATAACAACCCTGATACATGACTAAGCTTAAAATTCATCCGAGTTGGCAAAGGCACTCAGAAGAACAGTTGAAAACTATGGGTAGCAGCAGAGGATGCCCAGATTACAGGTAACACACAACTTGTTACATTTACAAGATTTTACTATAATAACAGCAAACTGTCCCATAATGAACAGAATTATCAGTCAACATATATAACGATGTCCACTGTTTTCTGTGACCACTTCTTGTTTCCAATAAAAACAAAGAAATCCAAAGAAATTAAGCATTGCAGTGTTGCTTAGCCTACTTTTGGATATTACACACATTTGAAATGGTATAACATAAAAATGTATGACTAAATTAAATGCTAGCAACAGCTGAAATTGAATAATGTCTTCCTAACAAAAATCAGTTATAAATAAATAAATTAATAGATTTCTCTCATTAAGCTCTAGTCCAATCAGAAGACTGATAAAAGCGAGTTGTACACAAGCTCATACACACATCCCAGAGGGCCTTTACCTTCTTTTTCACATAGTACATCGTCCAAGTTGGTTAAACGCTGGTTCCTCGGTTAATCTCTAACTAGATCCAGTAAAGACTCCAGTACAAGGATGCAAGCAGCTCAGTCACAGAGGCCAGCGCATGTCCTCACACACACTCTCAACACCATGAGCCCTCCATTCTCACACCTCTCTCGGTATTTCTTTGGCAACAGTTCTGCCCAGAGCAGTCTCTCCTGAGCTGTGACCCTTGTGGCTAACAGTCCTGAGAGTGAGTGATACTGGGGGGGGGACGACGAAGGGAAGGAAAAGCAAACGTTGTCCTAATTATGACATGCCCTTAGCTAAACGACAACCCAGGCACAAGTACGTACTTGCAGGAAAACACAATGTGCAAGTCTGGGCTGCGGCAGAGCTACCTGTCTGACACACTCCCAGTGTTAGATGGTAGGAGTGAAAAGAAAGAGAGAGACACGGAGAGCACACTAAAATAAAATAGGTTATTAATAAAAGGGAAAATGTTCAGCATTCGGGTGTTTAGAATTCATTGAAACACCGTCCATTTTATTAGGAACACCTGTACACCCGCTCATCAATGTGATTATTCAGTCAACCAATCGTGTGGCAGTACAATACAGAAAATGCAGACACAGGACATGGGTCAATGTTAGTCTATGTTCATGTCCACCACCAGGATGGGATTTTCACGCACAACAGTGTCTAGAGTTTACACAGAATGGTGTGGGGGATGAAATCACGCAGGTTCTGCAAAGGTTGATGAGACTGGTTTGAGTTGGCAGAAAGACTCTGCTTACTAAAATAACCGGTCTTCAATTCCGTCGTGGGCAGCAAAGTATCAGACTGAACAATACATGAGAAGCGGTTTTTAACAATTACTGTATAATGGCTGTACGCCATTGCTAACAGTTTCAGTCAGTGGATCACTCCGCTAAATGCCATTGCAAACAGCTATAGTCAGTGTATCACTCCGCTAAATGCCATTGCTAACAGCTTCAGTCAGTGTATCACTCCGCTAAATGCCATTGCTAACAGCTTTAGTCAGTGTATCACTCCATTGTATGCAATTGCTAACAGCTTCAGTCAGTGTATCACTCCGCTAAATGCAATTGCTAACAGCTTCAGTCAGTGTATCACTCCGCTAAATGCAATTACTAACAGCTTCAGTCAGTGTATCACTCCACTGTATGCCATTGCTAACAGCTTCAGTCAGTGTATCACTCCGCTAAATGCAATTGCAAACAGCTTTAGTCAGTGTATCACTCTGCTAAATGCCATTGCTAACAGCTTTTAAGACAGGAATTGTTGTAGCGAAACTGTAAATCATATAATGAACCGAGACGTAATGTAATAGTCCAGAGCAAACAAATACAAGAATGACCTAAAACGAAACTAAACTGATAAAGACGAGTACACAATAACAAAAAACAAACAGAGAAGAAAAAAAAAACTGAGTTGAATGTGCTGGTCTATATAAGGAGCTGGATAATGAGCTGCAGGCTGTACAGTGAGTGAGTGTTATTGTTAAATAGCACCAAGCTGCTTGTTGGATGTCTGTAATTTGGTGAAAGGAGATGCTAACATGTTAAACACTAGGTTCATGAAATAACACACAACCTGGAGTTTTTTTGCTTTAATATAATATATTTAATATATATGTATATATATTGTAAATGTCTTATTAATATATTTACAAGAAAATAAAATGGCATTAATGTAAAAAAAAAAAGTTTTAAATTATGGCCCATGTCCTGGTTTTCATCTTTCATCTCTCTTTCTCTCACTCTCTCTCACTGTGTGTGTGTGTGTGTGTGTGTGTGTGTGTAAATTACTTTTATTGTCTTATTTAAAAACTATTTTTATACACATATAAACCCTCTACTAGATGACAATTTAAGCGGCTTAGAGAGATAAGCTAATGTCTCCAGGGCTTTTCAGTCTCTAGTGTATTTGTCTCTGTCTCTCTCACACACATACATACACACACAACTAGGAGTGGTTTTAATTGTTTTTAAAATCTCAAACACTTTAATAGCTTTTATATCTTTTCAGTGCTTCACAATGATCTGCCCACTCTTCCATGTTGCTCCCTAAAATAGAGCTTCAAACTGCCCCCCCCCCATAACCGGGGGCTTTCCAAACAGGTGTTAATCAAACCTACACTGTCAAAACGTTTAAAGTGAAGAGCGACCTTTCAGTGTGCACTCACACACACACGCGTGCACACTGGTAAACCTCATTACAACGCTGGAACATGTCGCTTAACAAGTCGAAACAGGACAAAAACAAAAACGCTCCTTTACACAAGTCTAAGCATTCTTTCTGACCTAACGGATTAAGGTTAGGAGTAACGCATGCACACCCAAACAGCACCCCCCCCCACCCACTTTCTTTCTCTTTTCCATTTTCACTGTCTTACAGCTTGCTGAGTCTGAGCACAGAGACGGTCAGACATCAACAATGGCAGAGGTTGCCATTGTTGAGACAGAGCATTAAAACTTTTGCCTGATGTTTTAGATTAAGGATTTCTTACCTACAATTATTTACTCCATTATTTACTTTATCATTAATAAACCTTCAGCAATGTCCGATAATGTGTGGATACAATTGACAGTTGGTTAAATATTACACAAATACAACATTGACTAATATGTATTTAATCCATGATTAAAAATCCACATACACAAGCATTTCATTATAGCACATGTTTGAATGCTGATAGCTAAACAGCCTCCAAGTGTAAATACTGGGCCTGTTTAAATTTCATACAGGCAATATGTCAGAGTGTGTAGTAAGTATCATAGTATAATCATCATGATGCCCAGCATTACCTCAAACTGCTTTGTATGTATGGTATATATTGTTATATATATTGAGGGATAGTGAGGTCCAGTGATCTGATTGAAAATCTGGGATTTGTTTTTATTTTAAACTGAAAAATAAAAAATCTTTTCTATTAAAATATGCAAGGTTATAAAAGGGGTAATTTTCTATGTGTCTGATCCTCTCAATTGTTCAGACGATGTTTTGTTGAATTTAAACAAACTTTGTTTTTTTTAGAGGTCAGCTCGAGAGCACACTTTCATTAAGAGCGAATGGTTTACAACATACTAAGGAACTTTGAAATTCATCTAATTATCTTTTAAGATTTTACCTAATCATATACTTAAGTTATGTTTTTTCGGAACCACTTACTTTTCGCTACTAAATGTAGTTAAAGTTATATTAAGTTACACTTAATTTATACAGAGTATAATAGTCATTTTTAGCCTTCTTCTAATACAATTTATTACAATTTATTGTATTCTTCTAATACAATTTATTACAATTTATTGTATTCTTCTAATACAATTTAAGGATATTAATTTTTGCTGCCCAATTGAACACATAAAACACATGAAGTGATTAAATGTGATTAAAAAGCACAGTGGTAGCATTACAAGAAAAAAATAAGCAAAACTAATAGGTTTAGTGTTCAATATGGAAGCTCAGAAAAAAAAGTTATGATAATAATAGATCATTAATAAGCTCAGTATAAATTAAGTGAAATTTAATACAGCTTTATTGACAATTTGTAGTTGTATTTTGTTCCAAAATAACATAACTTGTACTTTTTTTTTGTTGCGGGTTCACTGAACTTGCTCTCAGACTTGTTGTGCTGATGTATGTTTTCTGCCTCACCTGCAAGTAACTATAAGTAGAATAAATGTCAATGCCTTATAATAAATAATAATAACTGATAAATCAACAACCTACAATAGTAGTGCATGCTGATGTATAGATAAGCCTTCCTTCTAGCCTTCCTTGAGTTTTACTGCCATTTCATTCTGCTTTACCTAATACTAACATGACCTTTTTATCATCAAATCACATGCCACGAAAAAATCTTTATAGTAAGTAAGTGAAACTTGGAGTCTGTAAAGTTTTTTTTATTATGATGACCAGGCAGCATTGAGTAAGAGTGCTTGGGGTTGTGGTGTTTGGTTCCCAGCCATGCATCTTTTCACAATGTCTTATCTTATTTTCCTGATTTTCCAGATAACAATGATGAAAAGGCTGGCTTGTGGAGATATGAACCGATTTGTTCAGCATGACACATCGGTGCACATCTTCAGAGCGTGCTCAGACTCATCTTCGCCGGGGGAAGCTGCCGGGAACCCGGAATGACAGCGAACGGAAGAAAGAACGTGGGCTAAAGTGCAAACACATTGCCCTCTACTGCACAGGTAGTGTAGCGCAAGGAGTCAGTGTTACTTGTACAATACTTACTGCAGCATGTTTAGTCAGGAGATGTGACCCAGGTGTGTGTTAGAAATCAGTTTTTTACAACGTGCATGTTTAAACTGGGAAAGATTTGCTTATTATCATCGCCTTGATCATATTGTTTTGCTAAATGTTTTCTCAAAGGATAAGATATAAATGTCAATTTCACATTTAATCCTCAAGCAAGTTCAGCACATAAACTCTAAATGTCACTGAACCATCAGCGATCACAATGATTCACAAATCCATGCAGATGCATCAACAGGTATTAATCTCTGAGACATTGCACATCCTGGAAGAAACAAATCCTACTTCTGCTGTATAATCACAGTCAAATAAGCATTAGCTCTGCTTCAGCTCCCCTGTGTCCTCTTAACATCTGGGAATTTGAAAGTAAACACATGCAACAATTACAACACAAACCAACTCGCCCACAAGAAAGCATCCCTACTTCTTTACTTCTTTACTATATATATATATATATATATATACTTTCTGGACCAGATCACGAAGCAAAAATCAGTGCTATCCTCTCCAAAATTGATTTTTTTTTAATCCCACACATCTGTCTATACACAATCAGCTGCTAAAAAGTTAAAGAGACACTTTTTACTCCTGTACATTCTTTCAAATAAACCAGACTAGACTCATGTTACGCTTCTGTAGAATAAAGCTCACCTACCGTGCTGTAGTGATCAACCGGGTCACCTGTGCACAGCATTGTAGCGTTCCTGCAAGACGGGCGGCCGTCAGGACGCGTGCTGACACCCGGCTGGTCATGTGACCTTGCGCTTACAGGTGAGCGCGGTAAGAACCGACACCTTCACCTTCTTCACCGAAAGCCTGCTGAACTCTGGAGCTCGGAAAAACACGTCTGAGTCTTGAAGACAAGTGCGAGGATGGGTCTCTATATTCCTGTCAACTTCTAGCTGCAGCTAACAACAAATCTTGGACCTCCCACTTTTCGGCCTCATGACTATTTATTAACCGAAAGGGCAGGCCTGAACTTGCCCACTGATGGATCAGACGATACCAACGTTGTTTGGAAGGGGACAGGTACGAGAGCAATGCGAATGGAGTGTTATTGACTGAACTGTGGCATGGAGAACATCAGAAATAGCGTTTCATCACATGCAAAACTGTCCTTCCATGTCAAAAAACACAGGGAAAAAAATAGATCTGTCCACAGTATACATTCACCAAGAAAGCAACTGTACATTTTACAACCAACGCTAATAAAAAGTTACTTGTTTGGATGTTTAATTACATCTGGACCTGCTACATGAATATAGGAAATAATAAGAATTTGATGGTTTTCGGTTATATATTCCTAACAGCATTTCTACAATCTGTCCTGCCATGTATTTACCAGCACATAATTTTAAAAAGTCATGCCTAATTAAAGCTACAATTCGAAAATAAATCTGTAATAAACAGCTCACACACTGGGAGTTCTGCTAGTGCAGTCACACAAGAATCAATAATCAGGTCACTATAATGTCTTATGATAAAAATGGGCAAAATACAAGTCGTCTAAACCATCCATCCAAAAATCTCTCCATCACTTCCACCCCCCCTTCCCCCCTTTACAACAACTGCACCCACACACCCCCTCAGCCCCCACCCCTTCAGCACGTGTGCCCCAGATGGAAGGGAGCAGCAGGTGTCATGTTCTTGGCTTGGTTTTCCTCTAATTAAGCCATTTTGCCCTCCCACTTTAAATCCCAGGCCTGCTGTGGAGAGGGAAAACATAGTGGAGAAGAGGGAAAGCAGGCAGTGAGGAGGGAATCTGCACCGATGTGGAGGGAAAAGCAACCTGGCTTGGGATGGGAGTGGAAACAAAGGCCTTGTATAGAGGTTTCAGGACAGCAGATACTTTGGAAAAAACAATTCAGGATGGAGCTAGATATGATGTCACTGGGACAGGAAAGATCAATGACACTAAAAGGCTCTGTATGTGACCTGTTGTTACACATCATTGTTACACTGTCATTATTATAATACGCATTCAATTACATTTAATTGAGAAATTACTCTATATAATGCCTGCTCTAGAAAGACTAGTATCCTGAAAGTACTTTGTTTTCTGACTTCAGTGTACCTGGACCTCTTCTGCATCTGGTTCTGTAAAGTATACCCATGATTGGCTCTTATTATTTTTATTTAGTTGCAGTGATGAAAATCCAAACCTGCTATTATCAAAGTTCTTATATTCATTATTGATATATTATTGTGATTTGATTAGTCGACAGGCCTGATGTATTGAATGGGGTTAATCCAAACCTTAGTTATTCCAAAGCAAATACTTAATCGCTCTAATTCCTGGAAAACATTTAAATAATGGTCATAGAATAAATCTATAGTTGAGGTGTCAGTGTTTCAGCCCTGCCATGCTCCAACCAGGGGACTACAATGGAAAACTCTGAATCCCAGAGTTCCCAGTGGCCGTGCCCTGTACTCCGCAAACCTAGCCGACTTCTTAAATTCTCCCAGAGCTTTCTGCATTTTTTATATTCATTATTATGTTCATTTTCACCTGTTTTATTTTAAGCCTTGTCTTTGTTTCTGTATTTAAGTCAAGTAATTCTTTGTCGTTCTTTGCGGATATTTGGACGCCTCGGCGAGCCTCTGTGTCAGATGGGTCGTACTTTACAGTTAACAGGTTGCCTTATTCAACACTCCTGACATGAACAACAGCAGCCTGTTCAAATTCAGGTGTCTTTCTTGCAATTCAGTGTTGCATTCTTATAGATGCTCACCCAGTTACTGAATTTACTGAATAACTATTAACATATACAGTGTAACAGTTTAGGGTAATATGTATAACAGGAAGAAATTTGCTCTCACCATGACGTTGTCATTCAAGTCTCTCATCTGATAGACATCCATACACACTTCAGCCCGGTTGTTTGGCATGCTGCTAGAAGTGCCCCTCTCTGGATGACTTGTCTGGGGGAGCTCAAAATACGTGCTGTCAGGTTCCCTGTAATGTAATATCACATGATCAGTGAAGGTATTCCAAAAAAGGAGATGTAATGTTTTCTCATGTGGACACCAAACAGCCATAACATTAAAACAACCTGCCAAAACAGCTCTGCCCCATCAAAGAATGGACTCCACAAGATCTCTGGAGGTCTGCTGTGGCACCAATGTTACCAATAGATCCTATTGTGCATCTTCTGTGGAATAGGACCAAACTTTCTAGCTTTTACCCCCTATACATGTCGGTAAACCCTGGGCACGCATGGCCTGGTTAACAGTTCTTTGGACCTGTTTGGTAGGTATTAACCACTGCATACTGGAAACAGCCCACAAGACCTTCTATTTTGGAGATACCACAATTTGGTCCTAGTCAAAATCGCTAAAATCCTTATGCCTGACCATTTATCCTGCTTCCAACACATGAGATTTGAGGACTCGTAATATTTCCCACCCTGTAACAGGTGTCACTTCATCTACCAGTGAGTTTGTGGTATTAATGTTGTGACAGATCATAAATACTTATCAATTATAAGATACAAGTACATTAACAAATAATATTTACTGGTAAATTATTTTTAAATAATGTAAGGTTAGCATCTCTGTGTTGTCGAGACAATATATAATAATAAAATCTACTTAATTTAATGTAACACATATTATAATGATTAAGAAACTTACAGGCTGCTCCACAGGTGCTCAAATGTCGTACCCTCATCACTGGTGGAGGACTGGGACATCTTGGACATGGGGTGCTCCACCGTGGGGTAGATTACTCTGTAGAGAACACAGAGTGTCAGTGCTAATCGTAATGAAGCCACAATTTATAAGATATATAACAGATATTCTATTCAAGTTTGTTTGGGTTTATTACACTCTTGTATTTTCTACATCCTCTGTGTTCTTTATTATTGTTCATTCAATTGTAAATAACAAACCAACTTCTATTTAGGACATTTTTCCCCCCTTAAAGTTGACCAATTATGACTCAGGAATAAGAGCCAACGTTTGAATCGAATGAGTCGGAGAGCCCTTAGCACAACAGTGATTTCATTTGAAAGCAATTTCCACCCAGGCTCCCAGTGCTGCTTCTCCCGTCTAAATCCCAGCAGGTTTTCAGGCTGGGTGTGCAGATTCAGAATGAAGGTACCGGGTTTGGCAGGCCTGGACCTGCCTGGCATCGTCCCGATGGGCCGGTGAGCCACGTGGTGCAGGACACACTTCCTTCCTCTCTATTTCTCTTTACTTAGACAGAGAGACATGGCAAGATATTGTCCTCTGATCAGAAGACACAGAGACAAGCATACAGAACCTTTCCTAAGAAAGGGGAAGTTGACTAATAGTGGTCTTCTTGTAGCAAAGTTTTGACCCAGTTTCTGTTATTCTATCTGATAGATTAAGTGTTCATTATAATGTTCACTTTAGTATTTAACTCTGAGAGGAACCAGACTGGACATTAATATCTAAAACCATAAAAACACTGCTGGGTATGATACAAGGTTCGTTATCCAACTGAATGTTTAAAATTAGATGCTAAAATGTAAATATCAATCCCTTTCTTTACACCACGGCCCACATGAGCATTTCTCTCCTTTTAAAACAGAATCAACCTGTTCACTCCTATAGACTCCTTCAACTGCACCCTAATCTCTAATGCCTCCTGTGCACTCCTTAAATCCCCCATATCATCCAATCAGGACTATACTGATGTCCTAGTACACCACATATCTACTTTCTACCCTACACCTTTTACTCTACCCTAAGCGTGCCGATGACGTCACTACTTCAAAACTTCCAGCCGCGAGGCGCGCTTTTTGGTGCGTAGCGCGCGCGTCCTTCGCTTCCCCGGCAACGAAGGGAGAGCGGCCACGTCCCAAACTGCACAGCGGGGTACTAACGAGTGTGTGTGTGTGTGTGTGTGTGGTGGCGTAATGTGTAATTTTTTGCATATGGATTGGGACAAGGGTGTAAGATTGTCTACAAGAACACACACGCACATGAATAAGAATAAGAATAAGAATAGAATAGAATAGAATAGAATAGAATAGAATAGAATAGAATAAAACAAAATAAAATAAATAGACAGATACTACTACTACTACTACTACTACTAATAATAATAATAATAATAACAATAATAATTGTATACAGATAGATAGATAGATAGATAGATAGATAGATAGATAGATAGATAGATAGATAGATAGATAGATACCTATCTAAATACTAGGCTAGTTCTACTTCTACTACTTCTACTAATAATAATAATAATTATAATAGTAATTGTATACAGATAGATAGATAGATAGATAGATAGATAGATAGATAGATAGATAGATAGATAGATAGATAGATAC
>JAOVVF010000035.1:5895634-5907459 GCA_028565595.1 Duopalatinus emarginatus | reverse complement strand
ATAACTGATGTGAATCTTAAATCCCAGCAGCAATCAACTCCCAGCATTCACCTTTCCTACAACACCCCTCGTGCTCTGGCATGAATTTTTCCGAGCTCCTGAAGCAGTCCAACCAGCTGTGCAAACTCTCCCCCGATGGAAAATATTTGGTATGGAATCAAATCTCGGCATGTGATATAGCAGTCGTATCTCCTAATGGAAAAAAAAAAAACTATCCTAACCTTCCTCAAATAAAATATCTAAATATCTCTTATAAATGTTGTTATATGCTTAACAATGCTCCACCTAAGTAACCTCTTATCTCTAACAGGCCACTTGCGTTCAGTATCGCCTGGTAGTGCGGGATGTCAGGACTCTGCAGATTTTGCAGCTGTACACCTGTCTGGACCAGGTGGCTCACATGGAGTGGTCTTCAGACTCCATGTTCATCCTCTGTGCTATGTACAAAAGAGGACTTGTACAGGTACTTATTAGTCCTGTTGCTGAGAGTCAGAGTAGTTGTAGTTAGGTGGGAATATAAGGTGGAAATGTCATGAATGGACAATGCATTAGAAAGTATATATGTGTCCAGCCTTGTTTTAGAAGAATATCCCTGTCAATGATGTCACTTTTCAAAAGGATACAAAAAAAGTCTTACCTTTCTAAAGGAAGCCAGCGCCAGTCCTTCATTTTGTCCCAGACTCAGGAGTTCAGGTGGAACGGAAGCTGTGAACAGGGTTGTTCTTAGTGGTGGTGATGTGCGCATTCACGTGAAAGTGTCTCTTTCTCTCTCTGCGTCCCTCTCTGTCGTGCAGGTGTGGTCTCTGGAGCAGCCAGACTGGCGCTGCAAGATCGACGAGGGCTCGATCGGACTTGTCTCCTCACGCTGGAGTCCAGACGGACGTCACATACTCAACACCACCGAGTTTCACGTAAGTGTGAAGTCAGGAGGAGTCTAACCCGTGCCATGTCAACTGTCGCTGCCTCGTAACCGAGGACCTGAAAATAGCAGGCTGTCGGGTGGAACAGGTCTGGCTTCAGACCTCAAATAACCATCTAACGTAGAGCGCTGAGCTATGTCCAGCGCCTGTTCACTTTACAGTCAAGTCAACGAGGGGGAAAAACCAGGGAGGGATCGTTTAATGGGGTTACTGGTGTCGTACAATTACGACAGAAGGGGTAAGCATGTGTCTAAGCATCCCAAGTTCCTGGTAAAAAAAAACAAACACTGGAAAGCAAGTCTGGACTGAGTGAATCAGAAACAAGGCCTTTAACGTAATCGTATAGAATTTATTTAGTCTATTATAGTGAATTTTTTAATACTTGTCTTCGAGATACAAATTCGAACCCCAGCTTGTCTTGCGATACCCTTTAAACTCATAATTGCTGAAAGCTGGACTTTCCCTCATACATTTTGTAGTTTGTCTAGTGGTTTATTTTGCTTCATGAATTCACACATGATTAACTAACTGTGGATGTAGGAAGTATATCCTGATCCAGAGGTGTTTCTGAAATGGCCATGAAAGATACACACGCCAATGTAGCACTACATGCGAATCACTCTACATCCCTCTATCTCTGCCTGTTAGGATTACACGTGGGCTAAGAGCCAGAGTAGGAGAAGCCTGCTGCCTGAACTTGACTCCAAGAGTCACTGACAGGTGCTGAGATGGAGAGCAGCTGTGTCTGGGAATGAAAGAGGGGGTACAGAGCTGGGTGTCTGTACAGCTCTCACTTTCTCTCCCACTCAAAAGCGGTCTGAATTCAGACTTTGTCTTTTTCATTTCTCTCAGGTGTGAGAGATTTGTGAGATTTTTATTAATTTATTATTTTTTTTAAAATCAGATCTCCATGTAGGTTAACGCCATGTGTGTATGTTTGCGGATAGCGAGTGTCTAAAGCAGTAAACGTCTGTCATTAACTACATTTCTTATAGGTGAGAGGTTCAGAGTTCAATCCCTGGCGTAAGGCTTCAACTGACAAACATTCACACTAGATAAAATGTAGTTAAGGTTGGGCTATATGGTGGTTTGCATGTTGTGACTTTGGTTTCATGATAGTCATAAACAGGATGCTAACTTGTTTGCGAACAGCTGTGTGGCATCACTGCAGCCAGTGTGTGTGTGTGGTTTTTTTTCGCCCCTCTTGTACAGTTTATTTGCAGACAGATGGGGATGCATGTGTTTCAATACGGCAAACTGAATTTCCAGTGGCGCATTCGATTTGGAATGTGCTAACTATAGTGAAAATAAGATATGTGAGAGCATTTAGGTGATATAAAGCAGGCAGTTGTTAAATGCATGCATCAGGGGTGATGTTCTCATTTTAATTCACAACTAGTACTGGATTCATAACTTGTAATGACTGTTACCAGTCAGTCATTCAGTCCGTAATCATTGGGCCCAAGACAGGAATACACCCAAAACAGGGCGCCAATCCATCGCAGGACACCTCATACACACACCTATTCACTAAGGTTAAAAAATGATTGTTTTGTATGTGCATCTAATTTGTTTATTCTGATTGGTCATAACAGTTGAAAGTAAGAAGTAAAGAAACACCCAAATAAAATGAAAACAGTTCGGCAGACCGTGATCCAATTTTACGTTTATTTTTATGGTATTTGATAGCCTCCCTTGTACAGAGTGACTTACATTTATATCAGGCATACAAATGAGCAGCTGATGGTTAACAGTCTTGCTCAAGGCCCCAGCAGAGGCAGCTTGGTGGTGCTGGGATTTGAACTCACAACCTTCTGATCAGATGTCCTACAGCTTAACCAGCTATTGTAGACACAGGCACGGAGGGAAGGGGGAAACCTGTCAGGTCGTGTCAGCAGCATGGCGGATATCTTGGGTCTGAAACTGGGACACTGTCTGCCAGACCGTTTTCATTTAATGGGGATGTTTCCTTACCTTTGAGAAACTGTTTTATTGTTTCTATAGTATCAGCTCCTGTTCCTATAGTAGGAATCAGGATCAGTTCCTATAGTATTCAGAGAGACTTTTATGGTGAGAGTTAAAAATAAACAAATAGATACTACTAATAATGGATTACTAATTACATACATACCCTAAAAATTACAATAACAAATGTTAGTGTATAAAAACTGAGGAATAAGGCACAGGTGAGCATAATTAGATACAGACCCAGTTAAAACACTAAAAAATAAACTCTTGTTGCCATGGGAACTGCAGTGCAAACCTAGAAGGGCAAGCTTGTGAGAGATCACCAATGCCATGTTTTATCACTACATTCACAGAGAACTCCTCCTGAACCACTAAAATACTTTAGATTATTTTAATTTTTTTATTGCTTGGACGCACCATGATTACCAGCCAGCTAACACTTTGTCCCAGGTGTGATAATCCGAGTGTTTGCTGAGTGTTGTAAGAGGCTCTTGAAAGATGAAACCCAAGAGCACTGGGGAACGCTATACCTTTCGAATGATGCCACACTGTTTGGGACGTTACCAACAATGCTTGTGCCATCATAAACTAAGGAGGCTGCTTACCGTCTCGGTTTCCTGAGAGCTCGCAGCCAATAATGCTGAACATTAGCCACGGTCCAAAATCCCCAGGCTGGTGGCATCTCCTGCCCCTTTAGCATGTCTGGCCAGCTGTATAGGACACAAGTGAGAATCGAATCTGTAACAGGAGCGTTGGCACTGTATCGTTTTAAAGATGTTTTCTGATGTGGAATGCCCTGGCTTAATCCTCTGCTGACAGGCAGGTCTATGTAAAGATTCTTGCAAATGCCACTGCAGCTTCTTGCATACAAAGGGGCTTTCCCAGTGTGAATCATATCGATTTGTTTCCAAACAGGTTGTGTAAACGTTTTAGCTGCATCCTTGTATTGTGTTGTGTTTGCACTGTAAGCGTCGGTGGTTCACTCTTGGGCCCGTTTTAGTTGACTTGTATTTGAATTTTGCATCAAGAGTAATCAACAATGTTAGGCTTAGGTTTTTAAATCAGCCTTCGACGTGACACTGTTTTCTTACGCCAGTGCAGCTGTCACGGTGTTGAATATTCCCCCGCGGTTTTAGACGCAATGGTGACGCGTGTCTGCTTCAGCTGGCCCATGAACCCCTAAACGCTCGAGCCTCACCAGGTTCGCTGGCCTCCAGCATGCATCGCAAAACTGAGAATCATCTCCCGCCTTCCTCTCCGCTCTGCTACAGTTTTAGGTTTCAGTTATGCCGGGCCTCTATCTCCTTCAAACCAGACATCCCTGATAACCCACTCTGTGTCGCAGACGTGATGAGAGGCGGCATCGCTTGAAGCGATGACCCTGTTTAGATGCTGGTTTCCATAGAACTGAGATGTCTGACGCAGCTGTAGGGCTTTGCTCAATCAATTCTGGGCTGAAGACAGATAGCCATGAGTGAGGGAGCAGCTGAGGCACCTCAGGTGTCCTAGAGCTTGGGGTTCATCCGAGGACATGCCAGGGGACGCAGCAGGGGAGCACAGAGAGCATCCTTCACTGTAGGGGTAAATTTCTGATATATTATGTTTATTAGATATGTTTCAGGAAGAGAGTAAGGAAGTGGCTTTAGAGGGGCTTTGCAGAAAGATATCTGTGTTTCACAGCATGTTGCATCCCAGATGTATTCGATAACATTGAGATCTGGTGACTTAGATGGGAATGGCAAAATCCCAAACTCAGTTCGTCTAATCATAATTTGGCGTCTTTAGGCCTGTGTGGTGGCGCATTGCCTGCTGGAAAAGGCCAAATCTATCAGAATGAATGCAGGACATGAACAGGTGTAACACACATAGCGTTCACCTACGTGTTTGTAGATGGACTAGGGGTGCCATGAAATACCAGCTATACAAACCCCATACCATTATGGAGCCACCACCAGCCTGTGTATTTCGCATAGGCTCACCTGCACCAGTTTGTCTAGCATGTCAAAGTATATACAGTATATATAGTTATTTGTGGCGACTGTATATCATCCAAAGCCTCAGCATTGTTTTATGTTTTAAGCAACAAAATATTCTGAACAAAAATATAAACGCAACACTTTTGTTTTTGCTCCAATTTTTACTGAGATGTAAATGCCTTTTTCGCTCAAATATTGTTCACAAATTTGTCTAAATCTGTGTTAGTGAGCACTTCTCCTTCGCCTAAGTAATCCATCCACCTCACAGGTGTGGCATATCAAAATGCTGATTAGACAACGTTTTATTGATGGCATTTGAAAAGCACAGAGATACAGAGGAGATCCACCGCCACCATGAGCCACTCGATTCGGAACATTGACGTTCACAACGAGGCCCTCTGCTGGACATTCCTGCAGTCAGCATACCAACTGCACGCTCCCTCAAAACTTGAGGCATCTGTGGCATTGTGCTGTGTGATACAACTCCACATTTTAGAGTAGGGGTGCAAATCTCTTAGTGTCTCGATTTGATTCCAGTTTTGGGGTGATGATTTGATTCAGAATCGATTTTCAATTCAGGAATGATTCAAATGATTCAAATTTCACTATTCGAATGGTTTTTAAATTCGGTTTAAATTATGTGATTGACAAGGTGTAATGTAAGACAATGTAAACAAATAGAACATTTATTTAAAACAATACTTTTAGGTTCCTTACTGTATCTAATCTTGTTGCATAATTTTTTATTTAAAATAGTATTGTGATAAAATTAAAATGACATTAAATGACCAGTATTAGGTTAACTTAGCTGCTTGGCTTTTTCTTAAAAAAAAAAAATAAATAAATAAATAAAAAAATATATATATATACAAATAATTCAAAATATATCCATACAAATAAACACAGACTTCAGTCTACCACAGTGCATTCACCTTTAACTGAAAAGAAAACACTTTAAAGACTTTAAAGATATAGTGCATTACTGCATCTATATTTTGTATCATTTCATTCGAATGGAGTCCGCTAGCAAGAGAGCTGGCTAACTAGCTTGCTGTACAGTGGCCTAGATGGCCTTCTTTTATAGTGGCAGAGTGGACACGTAATATGATATGCAGTAAAAACAATAAACCTTAAACGCATTTTAAAATAGATTATATGGCATTTTTAATCGATTCGAATCGAATCGTCAAGACTAGGAATCATACTTCTTTAAAAAAAATAGATTTTTTTTCAGCACCCTTATTTTAGAGTGGCCTGGTTATTTTGGCAAGCCTGAGGCACACCTGTACAATAATCATGCTGTCTAGTCAGCATCTTAATATACCACACCAGTAAGGTGGATGGATTATCTCGGCAAAGGAGAAGTTCTCACTAACACAGATTTAGACAAATTTGTGAACAACATTTGAGAGAAAAACATATTTTGGGTACATTTAAAAAAGTCTTAGATCTTTAAAAAAATACAAAACAAAAGTGTTGCGTTTATATTTTTCTTCTGTAAAACTTTTGTTGAATGTGGCCTTTTGTTTTTATCTTTACAGTTAAGAATCACTGTCTGGTCTCTTTGCAACAAATCTGTCTCCTACATCAAATACCCTAAAGCCTGCCAAAAAGGTGAGTGTGTGAAAGCTTAAAGTAAAAAATAAATAAATAAATAACCTTTAGACACTTACAGCAGACACTGAAACATCTTCAGTAACACCGTTCTCATCATTAGGGATGGACTTCAGTGCAGACGGGCGCTACATGGCTCTAGCTGAGCGACGAGACTGCAAAGATTACATTAGTATATTTGTTTGTGGTGACTGGCATCTTCTCAGGGTAAGCCTTTCCTTTTTCAAATACATTCCACATACAGTGAGACTCAGGAGGTAATATTATTCATTGGAAGTAGTATGATTTTGACGTACCATGTCACTGCATTGCAGCATTTTGAAACCGAAACGCAGGACCTAGCAGGGGTGGAGTGGTCTCCTAACGGCTGCGTGCTTGCAGTATGGGACGCCTGTCTTGAGGTCAGAATCTATCTCACAAGATTAACGAGTCGTATACATGATGTGATCTGAAGTTTTTCACAGTATCTAATATATATAAATATGTTAATTCTAGTACAAAATGCTGCTGTATTCTCTGGACGGTCGTCTGCTATCAACCTACAGTGCTTATGAATGGTCACTGGGGATTAAATCAGTCGCCTGGTCTCCGAGCAGCCAGTTTTTGGCCATCGGCAGCTACGACGAGAAGGTATAACCTGTACAAAAGCACAGCATGTTGATTAGTGTCTGATAAATAGCATGCTTTGTATAAGGTTATGCTAATAATGTATCAATTCAGTAGGTTCAGCCAGTGGTTGTCAATCTAGACGTCAGGTCAACATGAGAGTCCATGTTTTTGACTAACAGGAAATCGGTTTATATGTCTTTTACAGCACATCGTTTCTGCTTTATTTTCTAGGAAATTATTGACTTGTCAGAACAAATCAATGTCTTTGAAGCTATTTTGGTACATTTGTTTTCCATCAGGTTCGAATCTTGAACCACATCACATGGAAGAAACTGGTCGAGTTTGAGCATCCGGCTACAATCGCCAACTCCAAAGCTGTAGGTGTTTATTCTGAAATCCGTCCACTCTTTTGAAAATGACTTTAAATACTTATAGGAAGTATGTATGCCAGTTTTGTCTTGCATTTCATGGCTTGTAGAGGAAAACAGCTAAGACATTGTGATGGATGTGTGTGCAGAATGTTGGATGGCATTGCATGTGGTATCGTTTGAGAGTTTCTTTGGTTGTTTGCTATTAGGTGGTGTACAAAGAGGTGGAGAAAAAGCCTGTTGTCGGGATCGAGAATTTGTCCAGCCATCAGATGACCATGACAAGTTCCCTGTTCAACACGCAGAGCAAATGTAAGACCTTTGGACTGTTTCATAATGCAAGTGTACATGAAATAGATTTTTTTTGTTGTCTTGTATTGATTGAGGAGGAAAGAACAGCAGGGATATATAGAAGATAAACAATTTTTTTAAAGCGTATATATAATACAATTTCCTAATAATAAAAATGTTGACTTATGAATAATATTAAGCAATAAAATCTAATAAAAGTCTAACTGTATATACATCATTTAGCCTTTCACGATAAAAATAGACCATAAAATGTAAATATTTCTAATAATATTCATTACATATTTTTTTTATTTGTTTGTTTAAGTGTATAGCTATTACATTACCTCAAGCAACCTTCTGCCTTGGTTTATCTTAGGTCTTGTTACAGTTATCTTGCTGATGAGCACTGCTGGTGTGTGTGCGTGGGCGAGCGCGTATGTTAATATTGCATGTTATGCAGACAGTTGTGTTTGAGTGGAGCCTGAGGCTGGAAGGCTCGGCATGGTGACAGGGCCGTTATGAATTCCAGCACGCAGCAGAGTTGACCAGCTATTTCAGTAGGCAGACCATTGACTGAGCTCTGCGAATGTCCCCGTATAAATCTTACCACCGAAAACATAGCGCCCAGTGTCATGTTTTGACACGAGATCTCTTCTCTAAGCCTTGGTCTCTGCTCCTGAAAACATGAAACCACCCACGCTGACAGTCACACTTTGCCTCAGTGGCTCAAATTGACTCAAAGATTTGTCCCTGGCAACAGATGTTGCCCTGCGACATTACGCACTCTTCTGAAACAAGCTGATGTACACTATATCGTGGATCAACAGAAATAGCTCGGAATGTATTATAATAGCTAAAGGAAATGAGTGATACTGGTCTAAAACGGTTAGAAATGATGCTATTGCTGATTGACTGATTGCTTTAATACATTTTACCAGATGAGGTTGCTCCGTTGCCAGTCCAGGTGTCAGTGACGAAACCTGATCCAGATCGTGCCAACCCCAAAATCGGAATCTCTGCTGTTGCTTTCAGTGCGGACAACCGCTACATCGCCACTAAAAATGGTAACAATCCAATTTTTTTTAATAGTTTCTGTTTTTAAATAGTTTTAAATAGAATCAATGGTAAATCTAGAGGCTTCTTTCACATACAGTATGTCATAGCCACTTCCTGATGAGTGCCCCCTGCCCGATTTGGCATCGCTACAGGTCATGAGAAGCATTTACCGGCTGCCCGCTGAGTCTGGTATTTAGAGGCATTTGCTGCTTTTAGCTGCTGTGTAATTCCCCTTTTATTCGATCCACTAAGCTTTATTCTTGCGAGTGCAAACTCCCTGACAAGTGTGTCTTCCTGTTTGGCTTGGCGGCGGGGTGTTAATCATCATTAAGTACTCCGATGAGTAGCAGTGTCACTGTGCTGGCTGACGCTGTGCCAATCGTGTGTCTCAGACAGCATGGCGCAGTGTGTGTGGCTGTGGGACGTGCAGAGGCTCAGCCTGCAGGCCGTACTGGAACACACTTCAGCTGTGCGCTGCTTCGCCTGGGACCCACACCGGCCACGCCTGGCACTCTGTACCGGAAACGCCAAACTGTATCTGTGGTCCCCTGCCGGCTGCGTGTCGGTCAAAGTGGAAGTGGAAGGTGTAGGTGAGTGCAAGCGTTCATCAGCACGCAGCGATTCAAATATTATTTATAATAAGAAAAGATTTCTAAAAGACATTAGTCCTCCTCACTTGCCTACTTGTCCTGGTGGTTCTCTAACATACTCTGTGTAACTCAGGTTTACAGGTGCAGTCACTGTTCTGGCACTGCGACGGAGAATCTCTGATCCTGTTGGGGAAAGATCAGCTGTGTGTGTGCTACATGGCCAAAGACGAGGAGAAGTGAGGGCCAAGGAGAAGCCACTGGCTACACTATAATAGAACCAGCGTTGTCCATCTTAATCTGATCTGTTGTGACAATAACCGGTCTTTTATAACTGCAGTCCTGAAGAGCCGGTGTCAAATTTGAGTTGGACAACTAAATAGTTAAACAACGTTTACAATGCATCTGTGGTCAAATAAGTATGCTAATAGGGGCTGGATTTTCCCATAGACGAATAGCACTGCTGTGAACGACAGCTAGATGTTTCAGGACTACAGGATCATAATGCTGGACCACAATGAAGCCAAGTCACGCTGCACGAGCCAAATCCGGTCATGTTGTAATGCTCAGTATCGTATGCTTTAATTGTTGTTTTATTCAAGCCACCAAATAGTCATGAAGTAAACGACAGTTAGCAACTCTTCACTCCGTTATACATGTGATTGTCTAGACTTTATAGGGACTGTTTTGTCTGATGTAGAAGATATTTTCTATTTGTAAATGTAGAGGTTAAGATTATTTTTATAGGCTCAGAATTTCAAATAAAGTTTTCTACAAACGTATATCCGAGACTGTATTCCCGTTTACTTCCTTTATTAACTCGGAACCCAAAGTAGAAGAACGTGGAGCAATTTTAATAAGGTTGAGCATGAGCGTCATTACAGTACAAATCCACAGAAGTGAAATATAGACTACAGTGCTGAGGCTGGCTCGGAAAAACCAACCTTAAGCATTAAAAGGTGCAACAGGAACTAATATTCATGATTAATCCAGGTCTCAGAAAGTCTTAGATGTCAGTTGAAGAATGCCAGTAGGTTTGGACTGGGTGGTAAATAGTATTCATGAGAAAAAGAGGTTTGAGAGGTGGAACAGAGAAGTGATGCAGAGCAGATTACAAATGTCACGCACATAAAACCACTTTTTTTTTTTTTGTTACACACACACACACAGTAATCCACATGCACAGTTCACATGCAATACTTTACATTTTTACAAAAGAAAAACCCTTGAAACAGTGCCATCATTAGGAGGTTTAGTACAAAACACACAACCTTGTACTGTGGGAGGGGGAAAAAAAAATAAAAAATAAATAAAAGTGCATACAAGCAAATAAGCTAGTAGGGAACCCGTATTATCGCCTCAGCACTAATCACCTGTGGTTAGAATGAAACTCCTAACCCTCATTTGCATCAATGGACAATAAAGCAGCATTTAAAATGAACAGTACTGAACCCACTAAACTCAACCTGAGCTGGGATTCACACCACAAACCAAGCCACAGTAGGTACATAAGGGAACATTTTTGCAAAAGATCGCCCCGAAGTGCAAAATTATTTGGAATTTCTCAACAAATCATGCACGGACTTCACTATTATGAAGTGTGGCTCGATGTCTTGATTGATGGAACTGGAACAAAATATACCTTCACAAGCCCCAAAGCAGCAACATTCTTTCCATGTGACAAAACTCCTGCTGTGCTATTTCTATTCACCACTTAAAGAAACGTCTACCCTGACAAATATTTAATGTTTACAGTGAAATGTCTGTGATGGGTTTAGCCATTCTTGTTAACACAAGCTTAGTTAGCACAGTTGCAAGTGCATTTAATATTGGAAATATCATAAGGGATAATGCTCAGGTTATGTTTTTGACAAACACACACGTTTTTCCTCACCGCTTTCTAGACGTACATCGTCATGTTAAAAAGAAATTCAGTGTAGAAGAGACAGGAAATGCTGGACAGGTCCCAGAATACAGTGCGGTTACAGAGAGTTAGCTAGCTAAGCGTAGTTGAACGTTTGGAAGTTAACTTGTTAACATGGGCTAAATCCCAGTGGCATTGCTGGTAGTTCAACGGCATAACGGGTAGCTAACATACCTAGCTGAAAATACAGACCCAGAAAGTCATCTCAGTTTCTTCACGAAAGAAATGTCATAAAGACAACATGTTAATTATAAAGATAAATATGCATGTGACGTTAATAAATAATGATGAAAACATTTATAATAATCAGAAGAAATGGTTTTTGGACTGAAAGTAACAATCAGATCATTTTCAGCATTACAGCTAGAAGGCAATTACCAATATTTCGCAGTATTTTAGCAGTTTATGCCTTCATATTTCTGTATTTTATCAGAACAATCATTAATCACCTCTTGCTTTATCAGCAGCTCCAGGTGAAACTCGCTGCATAAGCAGACTGATTCCACAAATCT
>JAOVVF010000035.1:5870284-5885594 GCA_028565595.1 Duopalatinus emarginatus | reverse complement strand
CCAGTCTGTGCTACACCAATAAGGGTCCTTGGGCAAGACTTCTAACACTACATTGGCCTACCTGTAATAGCAGTAACATTGTAAGTCGCTCTGGATAATCTGGATAAGAGCGTCTGCCAAATGCCGTAAATGTAAATGTACATGATACACGTAGATTGGGATAAAGGAAATCCTGATTCACTCATGTTTCACAAATCGACATGACACACATACAAGTGAAAAAGGCAGAATTCATATAAAAAGCACACAGGTTTTTATTGCATATCAATTTCATGTATAAATTCTTCATAGCATTGGAAAGATTACATTTGGTATACATACCTATTCTACAGAATTAACATCAGAATCATGTCTTTTCCATGAAATTTCTCTAAAGTACATCTTCAATAATCACAAGCATCAAAAAAAGAACTGCAATTATCAGAATTTTCATTATTATTCTACAATCCTTTCATTTTTTTTTTCATTATTTCTCTCCCACAAGCATAATGTTTAATTGAATAACCGTCTGCCTGTTGCAGGTAAGGCAGTTAACAGGACTTAAAGTCAAACCTACTAACCTAACCACATGTACAATAAGTGCATCTACAAATTCAGTATTTTTATGACCTTTTTTTTTTCTCCTTTTTAATTTAAGATACACGTTTCACAAATGGACACCATTATGACCGCTAAAACACAAGTCATGCACAACAGTTTCTTTCAATAAACAGAACAGAAGCGATATACAACTCAGATCCAAATGAAACAAGCACCATCTATTTTCAAACCCATGTTTTAAAACGAATCTGCGGACAAATTTTTTAACACTATACAGTTTTTCGATGAACCGTAACAAGTTACGGTTTTACATTTGTTTTGAGTTGTAACAGTTGGGCGGTGGGGGATGGGGCGTACATACAACGACTTCCGTATCAAGACCAGTTTGTCATGGATCGATTTCTCCACCACCTACAGCGCTTGCTTATTACAGTAGTATGTGACGTCATGAACCTCGACATTTGCAGTACGATTTGACATCTCCAGCTAGGCCAGTTCAGGCGTGGACAGCTAGCTACCGTGTCATGAATTAAAATGGCACAGATGTGCCATCTAGTGGCAGATAACTATAACAGGGCCCTATAATATAATAGTACAGAAGTCAATTCTCTCTATCGAGCGTGGTACACTATGTGTGGTTCATAATGTTTAGCCCAATGCGTGACACAATGTTCATGTATAAATTGTGGCTGAAGTGCTTGTTTAAAACCAAGTGGCTTTATTTGGAGAATTGGAAAAAAAACACATTCGAGGCAGTACTTAGGGGACAGATGAGGACTAAGAGATCAGGAGTGCTGTGGAATTAAGTGCTATTTGCACGCATTCTAGACCATTTGCAAAGAGAGTCAAAGAAAAGGCTGCGATGGGAGAAGCAATAACGACACTTTTTAATTGCCGTCCAAAGAAGAAAAGTAACGCGAGAGGTTTGATACATCAGCAACATCTATTCTACACATTCATCATGAGCTCGTGTTTAGTTGTTGTCTTTATTTGTACGATTCATGTGCTTGATTCACAGTTCAGTAGAGTTGCACAAGGACTCCAGAGTCCTGGCACTTGGGTAACATGCTCGTTTCAGGAGCTGCGCCTCCCGCTCAACCCCAGTCTACACTCACATATCAGCGTCAGAAATAGATTTTTTTTTTTTTTACCCCAGCTCACCATTTGATCCTGTTGATTTAATTCCATTCCAGCCCCTTTGATTAACAGCAGCTGTTTATATTTGTAAGAAATAAGATTAAATGGAAAAAACAAAAGAACACAATACAGTTGCATCCAAGGTCCAGGCTTCTACCAAGATAACAAATGAGTCGTGGGCCAGATCTGGCCCGGACTTCATACTTCATCCGGTCCACATTATGGTGATGACTTCGTCCTGATTCGGGTACTGGAAAACAGCTACTAAAAATACAGTTGGGCTAGTTTGGGCTCAAAATATGAATTATCTCACATATAGGACCAGATGTGGGCCAAATCCGCATGCCATGACTTTAAATGTAGCCGCTAAAATAAGGGAAGGTTTGGCCCACACTATAGTCGCCTTTGCTGTAACTGGCCCATAAGTGCCTTAACTGGAACATATTTGGCCCAGAATCTTCTGCTAGCATCCCACAGCACATTTGCACAATTTGAATTTGTTTCGAATACAGTGGCATGCTGATTCCTACACAAGACACAGGACTGGAAGCTGTTAGAGAGACTGACATGGCCATTCTTTCGCTGTATTTAAAACGGGCAGACTAGAACTGAAAGCAAAACTGACTATAGCAGTACAAATATAATGCCCCACCATTCAAGTGACCTGATGCTTTAATCAAAAAGATTCATTAAAAAAAGAAAAAAAAAATCAACCATTTGTTCAACATCACACACTGTATGCACAGTTCAAAATGGTCGAGCAAGTGAAGAATAAAAATAAACCTCACAATGAACACAGACAGACTGGTGCCGACGCCAAAGTTATAAATAAAATAGTCGATTTTGTCATTTACATTTTGGCATACCAGTCTCTATACAATATCCTTCAGAGTATCATGAGATTAAAAGTCTCAATCATAGATTTAATTCCTTCAACAACTGGGTGAAACTGGGTCAGTTTTTCCTTTTTTTTTCTTTCTTTTTTTTCCTAGAATCATTTTTTTTCCTATAATGATGAAACAACTAAAATAAATAGAAATCAAATGCACCTCAAATCAAATACATAGAGTGAGCAGGCAATAAGAGAGAAACTACTAAAACAGCAAAAAATAACCACTGGGAAAATAAAAATAAATGATTGTCCAAGACAAAAAAAAGGGTTATTTGGCACACAACACTCTTTGCTATGAATTTCGAAATCATTTTTTACATCTTACAACATTATCATACAAATTTGGTCCTTCACTAAACAATTATATTAACAATTTAAGCACGGACGTGCTCAGAAAAAAAAAGAAAACAATACTGTTGATCAAAGAATAAATCACATACAAATAAAAAAAAAGAGTGTTTGAGTTCGAATGCATGAGAACGTCAGGAGGAGAATAATTTAACGCTTCGAGGAAAAAAAAACGGCGTAGAGTTAAAATGGCGAATCGGGACAGTAACAGGGTTAAGGTGATGTTAAGATGAGCAGCCATGCTTTGAGCTTTGCTCCTGTTCTACCACTCTGATGATGATCAACACAATCAAAGAGGACGGATGTGATTAGTGCTGGATATGATTCGGTTTCTTTCTATGGCTCATCTGATAAAAAAAAAACAAAAAACGTGTATGTCGTGTTAAAGGGTTTTACAGTGCATTTTATGGAGATTTTTTTAGAAGACACTGTTCAGCGAACTGTTCAGACCCTGGCTTCGTACGGTTATATGCACTCGTGGCCAGATCGTGCCGCTGCATGTAATTGGGACTCGATCAGATCGGATCAGCATACAAGACAAAAATAGCTCCGGTTTCCTTTTTCCTTCCTACATCGTAACTTTTTTAATAAGCATGGCTGTCCTGATGAGAAATGATGAATGAGACAGATTTGTGATGTCACATGGGGTTTATCCAAGACCGAGTTTCTGGCGTTTGAGCTCTATAACAGGTCTGGATTTGTACAGGGTAGAGTGGTGTAGTCAGTCTTTAGTCTCTCTTGTTGTAGAAAGAAGATATCTACAGCTCTACTGGTTCACGTCTCTGTTTCAGCTAACAGTCTTTCAGCTAAGCCCCACGCCCCCTGTTTTCCCAGTCGAAGTGGTGATTCGTCTACTGTAAGCATCGCTGGTCTTCATGTGCTATTGTAACACATGCATCTCCTTTGTTGTGGTGGTCTTTTACCCATTCCTACTGCCCACTCTCTCTCTTTTTTTCTGTCTCTTTCTCTCCTCCTGTCTCTCCGACCACTCCTCGACTCCTTGCTCTCTCGGCTTAGATGTGGTTGAGTGGGTGAAAGGAGCTTGTTTCTGAAGGGCCTCCTCCCATGTTCAGCCAGGCGTCTAGTGAGTTCTGGGAGGAAGGATGCAGGGGGTTGTTCTCCGACAGAGAGAGCATCATTGCATAAGCCTGAGGGAGGTAAAGGGGGCACAAAGAAGAGCATGATTAACCTAATAGACTGCACAAGGAATTGCAAATCTGATTTAAATCTTTAAAGGAGTAGTCTGTGATTTTTAGAGCCCTCTGCTGGCTATAATGTGAACTGCAACAGCAATAAAAATACTGACAGCCCCTCTGTAGAATAAATGTATGCAAAGATATATCCAGGTTAGGGGCAAAATGTATATTAAATGAACATCAAATACATATTATCGGGCAATATTGCCAATTTATGTATATAATATACACACATGGAATATATATAAAATATGTACAGTCATCAATCGAGACACTTTGGGTAAGAAATTAGTGGCTTTGAGTCTATATGATGTTACAGTGAGAAGACAAAAGGGCAAGTGTTAGTTATTATAATGTTATTTAGTTATACTGCAGACAATGTAAGAAAAAAAGGAGAGAAAGTTCATTCTTGAGTCGTTTCACAATACAGTCAAATTCAGCATATTATAACATAACAATCACTGTAATAAACCTCAAACCCAGAATTCCTAAAATTCACTGAGCCTGCATACTGACACAAATCATATAACCTCACCCTTTGGGCCTTAGGTGGGTGTAAGGGCATACCTGAGTTTTAGCCTGCCTCAAGAGCGTTTCTTTCAGCGCCTCAGACTCTAAGGAGGTGTTAAAAATGTCTTTAACGTCAAACGGCTCGTCAGCAGGCTTATGGAGCTCCAGGCCCTTTGGAAAGCCAGGCAGAGGCTCCAGATCTAACAGGCCTGCATCCTCCTCAATACACCTGCACCAGGAAGGAGGGACGAGGGGGTTTGGGAAGAGGGGAAGGAACCCTCAGTTAGCCCAATCGGAACGGCTGGTGGAGCCGGTTAAGGCATGATTAATGCGGCGCATGCACATGGTGTTGATGGAGGGATGGCATGAAGTGATGGGGTCACAAGGTGCAAGCAGGTAGAGTAATACATGCACAGATAGATCAGTTTCAACCAAGCAATCTCCTAAATTGGTCGGCTGTGTATTATATGTGATAATACACTCCCTAACTGGTTGGGCAATTCCAGTTGCTCAATTTTAATTAGAGGTTTAAAAGGGTGTATTTGGCCTGCTTTAACTATTTAGCAGTAACTAGAGGAGTCGAAACAGTAGTGAGCAGTGAAGTGTGAACCATGGTGAACAGTAGTCATGTTAGTTTTCAGAGGTAAAGTTAGATTTGGGATAAACACTAGTGGCATCAATAAATTAGGAAGTACATATTCATGGAGAAAAAGAGTGTCAGCCCGAGTCATCAGAAATAAATGAGTGACCCCTTATTCTCGTACTTGTAACATAGTCAGACTCATCCCTCACACACGTTATGAAAGAATAACGAAACCAACCAATGCAGCAGAAAAAAAAATTAAATCCAGCGTTCATCTTCATCGTCATGCGAATCATTTATTTCCACATATGAATGGTAGAGTGCTGTTGTAGACATGAAAGATGAATGAGGTTCATTCAGATAAGAAGCGAGTGTGATCTGTTTTACCTGCGCGGGTGTTCGTAGGTCATGGAGAGCGGAGCGGCTTCCTCGTCGTCATCGTAAGGGCCTTGCGCCATGGCGGCTGGAGAAGTCATCTCGTCCTGGGACTTTTCTGTTAGTGAGCCTTCCTCGTCTTCATCATCTCCCTCCACCTCCTCTTCCTCCTCCTCCAGCTTGGAGTCTGCGACGGCGCGGCCCTCGGGACGCTCGTCCTCCATCATTTCTGACCTGTAAGAGTCCAAGATGAAAGATGTCTTATTATTAATGCAGTATAATTAAGAAATGTGGGGAAATGTCCAACCAATGGTCTCTATTAAAAAACAAACATGACTCTCACATTTATCATTTTGCCATCTATTTTATTATTTTTTAAAATGTGCCCTCTGAGTACTGATATTACATACAGACCTGGTATTGAAGTCACATTTGGCGCAGTAGGTTGAGGTTTGACTACTACAACATAAGCTCATATAACTAAATGAGCTTACCCAATCTCTCCTCAGATGGACTATTTTAGCCCTGGAGGCCTGTGATGGCAGATCTACTGTCATAGACCGACTGCCGAATATCACCACTGCGCACCGTGTTCCAGCCACCCAATTACTATCCATCATTGCTGAATGACCTGTGATTTCCCTGCCAGGCCTTAGCCTGAAAACATGCAGGGCCTCCCGAATGACAAACACACACACTGTGTAATTAACGACAGACGTTTTGGCAATGATAAATTAGCTAATCCCAGAAAGGCGAGACGGGCCAGTCCAGGAGGGTCAGATCCAATCATCACAGCCCGTTTCGGTGCCACAGACGTCCACCGAAAAACGGCTGCTCTGCAAAGCACCTATCAGCACTGTGCGGTTCCATTCCTACTCTCTCACTTTGACTTGGTCGCTCTCTCTCTCTTTCACTGTTTTTAAACCCTCCAGTTATGATCTCACTGCCTTTACACAGTCTGTCCCCTCAAGTTGTTTTGCCTCCACAGCAGTCACTCGGAGCAGACTATAATGGCAAGCGTTCAGGACAGAGCCATAGGCTGCCTGTGTGAGGGGTGGAAATGGAAACGGGAGACTCTAGAACGACTGCTTGCTTTCCATTTTCCGTCGAGCTTAAATATCCCATAATCAAATTGGGCCCTGGCTCAGAGAAAGTCCATGGCGTGCGGAAGACATCGACAGGCCTGCCACAGACCTGTGCTTTGTCTCTCAGTCTAAACATGTCAGAACACTGTTTGCCTTAGCTGCAGGGAGGAGATGTGGGGCTCCATCAATGTAGTATGTAGTGCACAGATAAATGCCTCAATCTGAGGGTCCCCAGGGACGTCTGTCTCAAGCCCACAACCCCCAACCACCCCAAGTATGTCACGACCAGTCAAAAGGGGGGGCAGACCGGACACACTATTTAACCACCAATCGGTCTGACAGCGACCCACCTCGAACACGTTTTTGATACTTTTTCGGGTAAAAGCAGAACTAGGACAGACGTAAAGGAAGTGTGGAGGAATGTGCCGTCATCTCCATCAGACTGCCACGTCTGTCACGACGGAATCGGATAAACAGAGGAAATGGCAACTAAATATCGCGGATGATAGAGAGACACGGAAATGAATGATGCCGGGAGGGGACCCCAAAGAGCGGTGATCCTGCAGCTGCCTGTCTGTCTCGGCCGGAGCGATTTGCAAAGAGACAGAAAACAGAGCACTTATTTGAATTACAGATATTAAAATGCCAGGCTTGCTGTTTCTAGACAGGGATAAGACTATTGATCCCAGATGGCAGAGTGAGAGCTTTCATGTGTCTGGATGAGGCCAAGGGTATCAAGGCTGAAATTGGGCAGGGCCGTTCGATGTCATAAGAAGAATTCTTGCATCTGTGTTTTTATTCACACAGACATCACAAAACTCACATCACAGAACGTTTCTTGAAATCCGAGCACGTTTAGCCAGCCAGCTCCGAAAGGACCTCACTGCACACACCCTTATAGCTGGCAGCAATGGTCTTATTTGGTGTTTTCCCAGCAATATATAACTAAGTGAAATATCAGATCTAGGAAATGTTACTCCTCATAGCATAGCAAGCACATTCCACATGCAACCACTAGGGAGCAGCCTTAAACCTCACAACAGACTGAGCTTCAGGACGCTAATCTTGCCTGTGAGTTATGATCTCGGTTACTATAGCTTCAAAACACAGCAAGAATGTGTGTGTGTGTGTGTGTGTGTGTGTGCGGATTTCTACCTTTTCTCCGAGGAGCTACAGGCTTGGTTCAGCTCGCTGTTGGAGATGAAGTTTCTAATCTCTGAGAAATATGAGTCCTCTTTTTCATCTAAAAGTGCGTGATTGTCAGGTTCGGAGTTTGGAGAGGAGATGTTTGTTCCCAAATTCGAGAGAATCCCAGAGTGCTGGCTCACTGCCGCAGAAACAGAACCGGACACAACACACACACAACAACACACACGGAAATTGTTACTCGTTGTGTTTACAAGATATAACTCAATGCATGTATATGCATCTGTTTCATAGCGTCGAGGCTATTTCATGTTCTTACAGACAGAGCATGGAGGAGATGTTTACCTGGGATGTTCTCATGCTCATGTTTCTTTAAGTGGCGGTCCAGGTTGGTCTGCTGACCGAAGCAGCGGTTACACAGGTGGCACTTGAAGGGCTTCTCTTTATTGTGGATGTTGCGAACGTGTCGCTGGAGGTTGGACGAGATGCTGAAGGAACGGTCACAGTATTTACATCTGCAGAGAGGGCGAGACAGGGACAGAGACAGGGAAGTGTGGAGGAAGGAGGGGTGGGGGGTGAAACAGAGCATTAGAACTCTAAATGAGGTCCCTGTTCAGCTATATAAACAGCAATCACTAGCTGGAGAATGCCTCAGTATAAACATGGCAAACACATTATAGGCAATTGGGCTCTTTAGGTGGGGACACATTTGTCATTGCGGCCCTGACAGTGAAATCAGAGCACTCTTCGCCTCCGCGTTGTTTTTTTTTTATCAGGCTCTTAAGCCAGTTTTAAATGACTAGGACCTGTAATCAGTAGGAGTCAGCCTCACGGATATTTATAAATATGTTACTCACAGAACGAAAGTCCAGGTATGACAACATAATTTTTAAAAAACACACATATTCACAGCTGTCTGACGACTGAGCGACTTTTAAAAGCTATGCTGTAAATGACTCCACCCGGTGGCTGAGAATGGCATTGCTAGAGTCTAGTCCGGACATGTAGGTGTGCCTAGAGAAAAGACTAGAATGTGGCTCTCGAACTAGTCCTAAGGGCCCCTTGAATGGTCCACGGTTTTGCCTGTGTTGTGGGAGTTGGGCTGGAGCACAGATGTTCTACACACACATAAAGGCATTAAAATGTTTTCAGTGAAATGAACAGATTGAACGTTATACTAAGCTAACAGTAAGAGGAGGTTCTGCTAATATAATATCACGTTATGTGTCAATGTTACATTTTTCTTTTCCTGCAAAAGATGAATGCAATCTTTCTTTGCTCACCCTTATCATTTAGCGCATACATTTAAGAAGATTCGAATGTGTATCAGCCAGAGTGTTCATTTTAGGCTAGTCAGGCGCTCTGTGACTGGTGTGCATAAGTGTGTTTCTGGCGCTAAACTACTAGCCCTGAGGGCCATGGCTTCAGGCTCCTCCAGTCAGTCTCTTTGGCCTGTTTGTTCGTGACGACAGCCCGTCCAGAATAGGCCGGAGAACATCAATTTAACGTGCTGATAAACAAACACGATGGCGAGGTCGTGTCAAGAGCCCCGCCGGACAGTGGCCCTTTTGTTGGGTGGCCCTGCTCGATCTGCACTCCTCCGGCTGGCTTGCAAGGTTGACTTTCAGGCCTAATTGCTTTGGGAAAATCACTCGTCATCAAGTGCTTAGAATCAAGACGCAGGCCTCTTTTCATGTTGCAATTTATTTTCATGAGTGTGTGTGTGTGTGTGTCTGTGCATGTGCATCTGTGTGTGAAGTTCCAGACTTGGCGCATCATGGTTCATAGAGAATGGTAAAACGCCAAGACAGCGTTCTTTCTTTAATGGCCTTTTCTACCCCCTGTTTGGTTTATTTTTATTAGCCTGTCCAAGGGGACTTTAAATTACTTCATCATCTTTGAGTTTTTCCTCCAGTGTTACAAGGACTGTACATGGAGCGTTACAATCTGAATGGGGTCTTTCAATGGTCAGCACTACTGGGCCAATTTCACTGCAAAGAGCAGAGGCGATAGCATCTCGAGCAAGGCAAATAACCTACTACAATGAAGCATGAAGACGGCTGAGTGCAGTCCAGCTCTGATACTAGCCTGCTTCAGCGTTATTTCCCTCAAACCGGGGAGGGGAGATGATGATGATGATGATGATGATGATGTCTACCATTTGTTAGGGTAAATTGTTTCTAAATGAGCTAATCAAGGGATTGTTGTGAGGGAGCCAACCATGCAGTGACTATGTCCCATGGGAGGCTCTCTATCTCGCCGACTGCTTCCAAAAAGCATGGCGGTAGACATGTGGAACTCTGCGAGATTTTGTCTGAACCTGCTTTCGCTTTCCTGGAAAACGATGGCCATAAATACGCTTCCAGAAGGTATATCCAAAAAAAAAATAAAAAATACACAACAATGAAGTATGAATCTATGTCGTCTTATGTAAGTCTCCTTAAATAATAATACACCGTTTTATTTTTTACATTTATTTCTTATTTGCACGGTTCCAAGAATCGTTGCATGAATCGTTGATGGTGCATGAAGCCAGTCATGGATCATACAGGCTTCTTAGCACCTCTACAGCACCTTAAACGTCACCTCTTTGTGAAACTAGATTTGATCAACCTGACAGAGAACGGAGAAACCGGCCATCAAACAAGCAGATTTGTGTTCGTTTTTCCTCCATTAGCCTGATGCTTTGCATTTAGAAAATCAAAAGCTCCCACTTCAGAACACCCTCATCCTCACAACACAGAGCAGTGTGCGGCTGGAGGCTAGCCAAATCTCTGATAATTAAGCTACTCTATAAACAGTGCAAGGATGTCTCTAGGGCACTATTATAGGCCAACATTGTCCAGAGCTTGCATTGCAGCTTTAACTCCTGAACATCTGCACGGACAGAATTAATCTTCCTTCGCTTTCTCGAGCTCCCATTTTTCTTTTCTTTTTTCTTTTCTTTTTCTCTTATTCAGTCTTTCTTGGGTGTTTCTGCATCCACATCCCAAGCTTGTGCTGAACAAACAGCAGAAACGTTCCCATTTTTCTTTTTGTGTTTGTGTCTGTGTGTCAGACGGGCTTGAGTGAAATATTTTCTCTTGGTTTTTTCCAAAATAGGCATGTCACAGGCAGGAATAAACTGCTAGATTATGGACTGATGGCCAGTCATGCTTGGATTGATGGACTGTGCTGACTCAAGTGGCTGAAGTTACCTCTATGTGTGGGTTTGTGTTAGTAACAGAAATGAGGACAAACTTCCAAGGTTTTATATCTGAGTGGTTTTGAGCGGCTTACCTGTACGGCTGCTCTCCTGTGTGCGTTCGTAAGTGCCTGGTAAGATTAGCCGACCTGGGAAAGATTTTCCCACAGTACCTGCAGCAGAAGGAAATGGGCTCTGAGACAGTGGATCACGATCATTGCAATTTTTGGTGTAAGGCCAGTATGCAGATATGTTTAACAGAAACGGAGATGGATTTATTAAAGCTCCAGCCTGAGAGAAACACCTAGAGCGTACCTGCAGGCGTAGCGTTCTTTGCCTTTGCGGAGGATGGCGTCCGACAGAGAAGGAGGAGGGGAGCGGAAGTTAAAGAGGTGATGTGAGGAGTGCTGTAGCGAATTGGGAGCGTCCAGTTTCAAAGTGCCAAAGTTCTCCAGCTTTTCGGTCATGTTCTCCATGGCAGACATCTGAAAAGAAAGGAGATCCTGATAAGATATATGTCTAGGTTTTATGACTTGATAAAGTGAAGTATGAAATTTCAGGAGAATAAAGATTTTTTTTTCGGTAGCATAGTAGGACAGTAGGAGTACACCATTAAGCCAGCAGAAAAGACGGTATATGTGAGATCCATGTCTATCGTAAAATAATGGTGTTGGACCTTAAAAAGAGTCACGGAAGCTCTAAAGACAGCGCCATTGTCCCTGACTGGGGACTTCCCCTAACTGAACCTAGACAGAGCTGTAATATATATAGGATCTAAATCTTGCACCACTTTCAATCGGACTAGTTTTGTTGTTGCCTTTCACTACGATTAAATATTATTTTGGCCTGTCAAAAAATGACCACTAGAGGACTTGTGGCACAAACTATGACCTCTTGATGAGATTTTGTTGTGTCCTGCTACCTGACGAATACAATAACTCGGATAATGGGGGCTCTTGCGGAGAGCAGGGGGGTTTCGCATCATTACGAGACAGGGCGGAAGGCCGGAGGAAGCTGTATATCAGAAGGTCGAGTCTTGATTGTGCTGTTCAAGAGTCACCTCCCTGACCTATGCCACGTTAGCAGCCACTCGAGCAGCCCCCTGGGAGCCTCCAGCCCTCCACTTTGTTCCCGACAAGTCTCTGAGAGAAGCCTCTGAATGAGCTATTCACCTCCGAGAACGGTAAGCGTACAATGCAGTTTAAGATACCCCTCGCTGATAGCCCTTCCCCATTAGACACAGAACAAAGGCATAGCTATGTGTCTCGATGGCCAAAAACAGCTTACATCCTTCCTGCTTTTGGAATATGAATAAACACAGAGACAGACACAGTGTCTCAATTTATTTATTTATGTCTGAGTGCTGTCATTTCATCACTTCGACAATTAAACGTGGGAAAAAACTGGACCACTGAATGTCCGTTACACTGTTTACATCTTTGTAGAACCACAATAATATAATTTTATTGTACTATCAAACTATTTTCGAACAGTTAACTAAACAGTGATTAGTATCAATGATCCAATTTTTTTTTACATTTATTATATAAGTATTGGTCATAACTCATTATACGGTATTTGTTGTGCATGTATCTCTTAGCCATGTCTGACACTTCATCCTGTTGCACAATTAGGAAACAAGCTGAACATCTAAAGCAATGTTCTCTTAACCAGCTCTACCAGGCTGTCCTCATTCCACCCAGAGGAGAGCAGGCTGGGAATGAGAAGGGGGGGTAGATGAGAAAAAGAGAGACAAATGGAGAAAGAAGGGCTCGGGGTATAGGGGGAGGCAGCTCCGCATCGATAGAGAGCAGATTTACAGGGCAGATAAGACAGTTCCCAACAAGAGAGGCCATTCTCCTGCACACAAACACAGGAAGTGTCTGATGGACATGCAGACATTATCTAGGCGGCCAGAGCAAAAAAATAGTAGGAAGTTATTTAGCAGTGGGCCTCGGAGTAGAGCTACGTAGAAACAATGCTCTGACTAAACTTAGCTGTGCTTCAGGACTACATGGGACAACCTGCTCCGATTCAAAAGGTCATTAGTAATAATATTTTCATTTTATCATCGCTCAAAGGTGGGCAAAGTATGAAATGCTGCTTGAAACAATGAGAGATTGTTTTTCAAAGCAACCGATAACGAACTGAACTTTACGCACTTAATAGCTGAAAGGGCTGGACATGTTCGAGATTATCCTAAATCTCTGATTAAAATCCAATCCAATTAAAACACACTTCCTACTGCCTTTTATCAAATTCATATACATATTATAGCAAGCATAAATATTGAAGATTTCCAGCCAGTAACCTTGATTAACCTTAATAAAATGCAGCCGAACCCACAGACAAGATCAAATTCCCCTTTTCCCTAGCTTCTACATCTCCACATGGGTTAGATGGTATTACCATAGATCACATATGTGTGTACAAGATACCTGAGGGTGGAAGAGCAGTGGAGACGGTCTCAGGTACTTCTCCTTCAGTGCTCCTACAGGATCTATCAGCTTCCTTTTCTCCACCCTGCTGGACAACAAGACAGAGGGTTACGTATGAATGACGGATATTGCTCTGATTCTGTGTCTGGTGTATAAATCTAACACCAACATTTATCCCAAAGCAGCACTGTGGACCGAGATCCTAACATTATACTGTGACCCCCATTGGATGAAAATACCTGTAGATGGGATCCATGAAGAAAGGCGAAGGCTTGGCGTAGTGGAGTGAGGGCTGCTGCTGAGCAGGTGGTTGCGGAAGGGACACTTGCTGCTGGGGCATCTGGGGCTGGTGGAGGTTCTGAGACTGGCTCAGCACTGGATGCTCATCTTTAGCTGGCGTCTTGCAGTTGGTGCTATGGACGTGATTCTTACGCTGCTCAGGTGTACCACCGTTCTGACTGGCTCTTCTCCGGCCTCCAATGCTCAGATCCAGAGGCTGATCCTCGCCACTGGGTAGCAGTGCACTAGAGGGCTTGATGGGGGGTGGAAGGAAAGGTTTCACTTCCTTGGGCTTGGTGGTGAGGTCAAAGGGTGACTCCGCAGCAGTGGTGGTAGCCATTTTCTGTATGTGCTCACGAGGTGATTTGGGTTCTGGTTTTAGGAACATGTTGGGGTTGAGTGCTCTGTCTGTGAAAGGGTACAAGGAATGTGGGAAGTTGGGTAAGAACTGAAAGGGGAACATGGATGGGTAAGACAAGGAACCCATTTTCTTCTCCTGCAAGCCCATAAAGCCTGGCCCAAAGTACTTTTCAGCAATGGAAGCGATGGCTTTGATGGAATCGGTTGTGGCACCAGTAGGAGGGAGTGCCTGCTCATCAGGTGGAGGAAAGAAGGAATGTTGGGAGGAGAGGAAAGGGCGATCATGAGGAAGGTTACCTGAGCTGGACACCGACACTACACTGCTGTTGACCTCCTCTTGTTTGCCTTCCTGTCTGTGTTTCCTTCGACTCTTTTCCCGCTCACTCTCCGCCTCACTGTCCAGATCAGAGCCAGAAACTGTGCCAGTGGTGGTGTCTAGATCAGTGCCGCTGGTGGTGTTAACGTCCTCTAAGTCGCTGCCATCAGACATATCGCTCATTTTCACCTTGTTCTTGCTGTCTGACATGGACAGCTCCTGCTTAGACTCACGATTAACTTCTGACTGGCTAAGGCCACTACCTGCATTACCATTGGTGTTGCTAACAGATGTGACCATCGACAGAGCAGGGGCATCAAGGGGACTATGAGGAAGCTTCCCATCTTGACTGCTACTCAGTGGACTCTTTAATAATGGGCTAGGCGGTAACAAGGTGGGTCTAGGATACAGCGATGGGGGAAAGATCCCTGTGAAGCCATGGGAGAGAGGCGGGAATGCAGGAGAGGCAGTAGAGAAGGGCAGGCCTGGATGATGCGGCCGCGAGGGGAAGTAATCCCCGAAGCCAAGTCCACCATGATTCAGGCCAGGATGCGGCTTGGACTTGCCCATGATGGGACTGGAGGTCATAGGGATGCCTGATGTGAATATGCCTCCAGGACTATAATGGTTCTTCCCCTCGCAGAAGCGCCGATGCTTATTGAGGGAGGAGGTAGTGCTGAACATTTGCCCGCAGTCCTTGCACTTGATCTGGGTGCGGCAGTCTGCATGCATTCGCTTGTGGCGGCACAGGTTGGAAAACTGGGTATAGGACTTGTGACACACCTCACCTGGTAGAACACACATGCCTGATTAATTCTATTAACATACTGTAATTAGACTCATCAGGCGAATTCATTATCAGTGTAAGCATGTTACTTGTGCTGTTCAACATACAATAAATATCTGGTAAAATTAGATCCA
>JAOVVF010000035.1:5834535-5853594 GCA_028565595.1 Duopalatinus emarginatus | reverse complement strand
TTTACAACCAGACTCTGAACAGACAGGCTACGTGTCTTACAAGCAGACTTCCAACATCCATACATAATCATCATGTTAAACTACATAAAATTGGATCATTTATAATTTATCAGTACTCTCGTACCTGGTTACAGGTAGAGACCGTTTCAGATAGATAGATAGATACACACATAGATAGATATATTCCTAGTATCTGAAATGTTCCAGTATCACATATCAGTACACTATTACACATCGCTGAATAGGACAGAGGGAGACACCGACCCAGAGAAAGCTCTCTAACTCTCTGGCAGCTAGAGGGCAGTCATGCACGAGCTCTGTAGGGAGCAGGAGCACGGGAAATGAAGGAAAAGAGCGGAAAGGTCAGGCTCACGAACAGACGTCCGCTCTCACACTCTATCACTCTCTCCTCATGGTCCGCTCTGCTTCTCTTCATGTGGCTCTGCACTTCAGCCCATCGTTGTGACGCTGTGCTGTAATTCGCCACCACTGCCCTGCGGGTCTGAGAGCAGCTCTTTCTGCTCAAACCTTTATGTTTAGCAGTGCATTCGAAACATCTCTCGCTTCAGTGGCAGGTCCTGTCTTTACAGAGGAAGCTGAGAGACCAGCTACATTTCATCACACAAAGATGTTCAGCGATATGACGGATGATCTGGAACGATCTCTAGTAGTGTTTTGCACTGGAGGTTGATATGGCAGTTGTGCGAGCACTGCACAAGCGGCATGACACAGACACCAAAAATGTCTGATTTGCACAAAATGTGTACAGATTCATCTGAATGAATGCTAGTCGAATAAACCAGAGTGTTTACTGTGTGTTGTAATTTAAGATGAGGCATCTTCTTCTTTTTTCTGGCCGCTATTTACGTCCTAGTCTTGCTCCACACACATACATGCACATGTTCATTCATTACACCTTATCTAGTGCAATTCTAACCTGCCACTCTGACACAGGATATCCTGCTGCCTTCAGTACAGTGGCAGGAGCCATTACTCCTCGTCTCCAACGCACACGAACACGCTCCCTAAACCCCTTCAAGCTGCCCCTGATTCAGACACACGCCAGTCACACCCGCAGCAAAGCAGGCATCAAAGCTCCGGGTCCGGGCGTGTGCGGGAAAAAATGAGGTGAGACGGACAGACGGCTGCATCTTCAGACAAGCGGAGGCCTGGAAGGAGCCGGACGAGTGCTTCGGGAGAGGAAGTCTCACTCGTGCTACGGTCGTAACAAGATAATGGTGTCGCTGATAAGGCTATGAAATGAAGATGCGAGGTACTGAGGGAACAGCATGCACATGTGTGTGTGTGTGTGTGTGTGTATGTGTGTGTGGGTTTCTCCCAATAGAGGGCCCACTCAGAACTGTCCAATAAAGCGAGTGAGGAAGAGCAGAAGCATCCCCCGGCCTCTGAGCTTTGATGGATTGGACCGATTCCGGGGTTGAAGGAGGGGTTGCTGGTGCCAATAGCACTGATCTCTGAGCGATTCTGTCTGTTACTGAAATTACACTGCAGGACTGAGGAGCAAGAGAGAGAGAGAGAGAGAGAGAGGGGTCATTAATCATATTTTATTAACTTCACCGGACTCGGCTGGAGTGAGGACGATGTGGGGAAGAGGCCCACAGAGGAGTGTGTGTATGTGTGTGTGTGTGTGTGTGTTCTGGGTGACCTGGCAGTGCTTCTCTCCTTTAGTCTCTTTTTTTTACAAAATCAACCCCAGACAAGTATCAATAAAAGCAGTGCTGAAATCTGGGTGGGATAATAACATGACAGAGACGCATAAAGACACACACACACACTCATCCCGGGTTGGTGACCCGAGCTGTCAGACATTCCTACGACTCTACGAGAGCAGAGAGAGGTCCAGAGGGCTGTAACATCTCTGCGGGTATGTGTCTGTGCCAGACAAAACTAATCAATCACCGCTAACAGATTTTTAATATCTTAAACGACTTACTAGGGCCGTGGTTACACTTCCTAGCGAACAGGTTAACTAGACATAACTAATGGAATGAGGAAGGGATTGTAAAAGTGTTGGATTTGAATAGGAATCCTGGTCCTAACAGAGACAAACAGGAATTCTCAATATCACTCATTACAGCTAATGACAGGTTCTGGAAAGCCTCTCTCACTCTCACTCTCTTTCTCTCCTCTCTCACACACACACACACCTTCAGAAGTCCTGGGACTGGTCCTGTGTTTGAGTATGTGATGTTAAACCTGCAGGATTTACTACCTGTTTCCCCTTTGCGCTGTCATTATGGAGCCAGCACACAACACAGGTGTATCATTACTTATATTAGTGAATGTGAACCGATCCTGACTGCTCACACACACACACACACATACACCCACACAGAGCTTTGGGAATCTGCGAGGAGTAATAAACTTTATGAGGAAACCCCCTTATCCCACTGCTCCGTGCTATATGTGTGTATATAAGCTATATATATAGATATATAGAAAAGTGTGTGTGTGAGCGGGCACGTTAAACTGCGGCTAGCTCTCGTCCATGAGGCAATTACGATCGCAGGGGCTCCTCATTTCGAGAGGGCAGGCCTCTGCTTAATTAAAAAGTAGGCAGCTATGGCTGGCCGCACTCGTAAAAGCACATCTGGCCTGTGGTGCGGCTGGTGAGAGGAAAGCCGGACTGCCACCGTGGAGAGAATGAGCTCTCTGATAGAGCTGCTGCCAGGACAAGAGCAGAGACAGAACACAGGCATGATGCACACACACACACACACACACACACACCACAAAGACACAAACACGCGAACAGATGTCGAAGGGATGTTTGAGAAACGTGAATATCGCCGCAGCTAAACATAAACAGGTCTATAAAGACAGCAATGTCAGACCATGCTGTGATTAGTGAGAGATGTTAGGTGAGAGAGAGAGACAGAGAGACAAACAGAGAGAGTGGCAAGTGTGACCCTTGTTGGAGCAGCCGTGGCCTAGTGGTTAGGGAAACGGTCTCGTGACCGGAAGGTTCGATCCCCACCCAGGGCAAGACATGACTGAGGTGCCCTTGAGCAAGGCACCTATCTCCCCTAACTGCTCCCCTGGTGCCGTGGTTTGGGGCTGCCCCCCGCTCTGGGCAAGTGTGTTCACTGCCCCCTAGTGTTCGCTGGTGTGTGTGTTTCACTGCATGGATGGGTTAAATGTGAAGGTCACATTCCTTCTGTGTGCAAACACAGTAAGGCAAAATAGTTCACTTTCATTTCAAAATAATTTTTTATTTCATTTTGTGCTTTCGCTTGACTACCATGCAGATGATCATACCATGATGACATAATGAATTTCTTGTACATTAACCCTAATGAACTGTTATCCTGATTATCATTCTGTACAAAATGCCGTGCTGCCTCCAGCCTGCTGCAGTTGTTCCTCCGTAGCGGCTGGCACACATTAGCGCCTGACAGCTCCGGAGCCCAGTTAAGAGACGCAGACAGATCCAGAGGACAGCCGAGCGGCTCATTACCGAAGAGACTTGGAGAGAAAGGCGAGACTGATGAGAGGACGGAGGGAGAGGAAGAGGAGGGGGTCCCGTTCTTCTCATTTAACCCGTGTGCTCAATGACCCCGGCTCCTGACCCTCTTAACCCCACACTCAAAGCTGCAGCGGGAGAGGAAGCTGGCCAGCGGTTCTGATTCACTAGAGCGTTTAACTCAACAGATAGATGGATACAGAGATAGCTGTGTAAAAAAAAAAAAGAGTCAGTGTTCGGGCCTGTGTATTTAGTGACTTGTCACTGTGCGGGGGGATTGATAGTATGAGGGCTGGAGGCTGGCTGCTTTCTGCAGTAACGTATGTTGGAATGACTTGTGACTCGTATTTTTAGGTGTATCGACATCTAGGGCAATTTCTGTAGTACAGGGGTATGAAATACTGTATGAAATGCCTGTGTGTCTTTTTAAAAAGACGTAACAGGGAACAAAATCCTGGTGCTGAAAAAGAAGAAGAAAAATCTTATTTTTCAAACTGCACCTCGATAATGAAACGGTCCCCCCCCCTCCTCCTCCTCTTGCCCAATAATTTACAGGCTCTCGTTATGGCCGGCTGAGGCATGGCGCTGGTGCGTTATGTGTTTTTGCTTTACTAGCCGGCTTTGGAAGTCCGCCTTTTATGGCCAGCCTTTATGATATGTATTTAGGGCAATTAGAGAGGAGATATATTGACTCATTATGGCAGGGCAGGTGCAGAGGGGAGAACGGCACATGTATAAATCCCAACACGAGGGCACAGAGACATCACAGGGCACGTCTCTTTGCCTTTTGCCAAGCCTGGAGACCTTGGAAGGCTTCGTTTTTGTCATGGTCCCATTTGTGTGTCGGTTTTAATGCCCAGGTGTCTGGATCTGTCCTCGGTTCGCCCATTAAAAAGAGCGGGTTTGGCGTTCATAGAACCATGCACGTGACATGGAGCCGGATAGAAATGGTTAGAGGTGTTCTACTGAGAATAAAAGGAAATAGAAACATTCCATTACAAATCAGGCGTTGGCTTCATTTTGATATAAAGCAATGCTAAAAGTGAACATCGGATCAGATGAACTGAACTGGCTGAAATATTTCATCAAGAATCGTCCTGCCATATACAGTCTCCCTTGAAGAAGCAATTATGACCCAGTATATAGAATTTCTTTGAATATCAGACTGGATTGACACGTTTTTTTTTTTTTCTTTTCTTGCCCTCTTTCATTTGTGTAGCCCATCATCAGACGAGGTCCATTTCGAAATGAGTACATAAAGGCTAAATGACTCTTAACAGTGAGCCCACACTGACTTTGAATAATGAGGCTAATCATAGTGGCACCCCCCGCCGAGGGAGAATGAAAATGTGCCACACATGGGGTAAAATGACACAGACTCCCTAATTGTGGTAAAAAGGGGGCTTGGACAGAGATCCGCTGGCTAGTTATTCGGCGGCAGAAACAAGATCGGGCCAACTTGTGAGCCGTGCTCCCGACCTCGTCAACAAGTTCAAGATTGAGGCTGAATGATGGAGGATGGTAATTTCCATGCCTGCAGCTTCGGCGGCTGATTATTGAAATGATGACTGCAGTGGAGGTTGTAAGGCTTTGGCATGGAAATGTGGAGAACAGACAATGAAGCAAATAATAATAATAATAATAATAATAATAATAAGAAGAAGAAGAAGAAGAAGAAGAACACCAAAAGTCGCTAAATAATTTTAGTAGGTATGTCAGAAGAGCTGATCTGTTTCTAAAAGCCAAGAGAGCGAGAGAAACGTGAGACCGTCAGCAGGAAAAGCAACGGCGGCAGGATCAGAGTCCAGCTACATTACAAGTTCTACCTGCAATCTGTTCTATCACACACACACACACACACACACACGTACAGCCTGGCGTAGCATCAAAGCGCTAACAGAAAACGCCGGCTTGTGTTTAGAGCGAGGAGCAGCTTGCAACTGCTAACGGAGATTAGCAGAAACCTCTCCTTCCTCATGATGGAGTTTGGTGTGTGCGGTTTTCCCTTTTCCTTCTTTTCTTTGTGGCCTTTTCTTCCCTTCGTGCAGGACTGGCAGACCCAGCCACAGAACTGCCCAGAGCCGGGGGAAAGAATTTACAGACTCGGTTTGCCAGAGTGTCATGATCTTAACAACAGCCGCCCTTAATGAGGCTCGCTTGCTCTCTCTCTCTCTCTCTCTCTCTCTCTCTCTCTCTCTCTCTCTCTCGGTGTGTGTGTAGTTTCTGCAGCTGCTGAATATGTGTGTGTAGTACACTCTGGGCAAGAGGCTCAAAACCAGGAAACCATAAATTACAAACCAACCTGAAAGTGCGTCTTACGTTACAATTTCAAATATTTATTTATTGAAACATCAAATAGAATTATATACGAGTGTCAGGGGTGGGATACGCTTCTACATTACCGTTTTTGCTATTGAAAGCACTTACTAACTAACGGATCATCTATTCTCTGTATATCCGAACCTGGCCAAAAATGCAAGAACATGCGTTTTCTTGGCGCGAGACCAAGCGGCTTCGATTCCGCCCCGAAACGGCACACCTCTGCCAGAGAAATGAAACGGACTCCAGGAAATGTGTGGTATTTTAACTCAATTTGTGAAGAAAAAGAACAGGACAACAGTAATAGCTGAACTGACTTGTGATGTCGATCTACTTATTCGAATCCAAAAATAATGCATTAATCATTTCCCTTGTAAAAAAAAAAAAAAACAATCTGTAACCAAGACTACTATTTATTTATAATTTGAATTCTATACAAACCGAATAAAGACAATTTAGGGAGCAGTCATTCAGTCGCCTTTGAACAAAAAAAAAACAAAGCAGCTCTTCCATCCTTGGCAGATTTGAACATGTGAGAGAGAAAGAGAGAGAGAGAGAGAGAGAGAGAGAGAGAGAGAGAGAGCAAACACTCCTAATTATTCCCTAACTCAAAACAGGCCGAACGGTTTCAATTCCAAACAGAGTTGTGCAGGCGCGCTGCACGGCATACCTGCTCAACATCAAACCGAATCTACACAATCAGCGACGCGAGCGCTTTCAAAGCCCTCCGCCAATTCCTCAGGCTCGATTTGTAAATTCGCCGTGATGGAGGGTAAACAGACAAGTTGGGCCTGGCCGTCGCATCTGCCTGGGAATTCCTCGAGCATGAAGTACTGCTCGATTACGGCTCGCTTGCATTTGCAATGAGATGGAGGATTTTTTCGAACGACGCTAATTAATCCAAGACTGCCTCTCCTCTCGTCTCTTCTTTGCCTTTACTTTAAAAAAAAAAAAAAATCTCCTCCACCCTGTTTCGATTGTTCTGGTTAAAAAGCAGGTTTGTGGTTTTAGCAGTGCTAGCGTAGTGCAACATTTCGTGCCAGACAATAAGAAAAGCAATAACGCGGCCTGCATGCTAACGCCTGTTAGCCTGGAGTGGAAGAAATGAATGAGCTCATTAGCACTTGTTGGCACCAGCTGGGCTGGAGTGTGAAAGTGCTGATGGCCTGTGATGATTCCTCAGCTTTATTTTTCTCTCGTGTATATACACGTCTACACAAAGAAAGGCCTACTTTGCGTATACACCGTGTACATTGTGTATGTTGTGCATATCCTGCGGCTACCGGGGAAAACGTATAAACGTTTCCAGCCTGGCGTCTTAACGCGCACCTGGCTTCGTGTAGGGATGCAGTTTAGACAGCTCTCGGCAGACGCCCGGTACAAATGGCCTCTAAGTCGTGAGGAAAGACAGACGACGGCACCTGAGTGTAGGATGGAGGCTGTAACCTGAGCCCGAGTTTAACTGTAAATGAAAAAAAAAAAAAACAGTACACGTGAAGCCCGTCAACCCCATAAATTCGTTCCTCCTCCTGAAATGCTGTGCCGAATACATTCCTTTTCCCCCTATAAGGCGGACAAGATGTCATAATGAAACCTGCGCAGTCATTTGGGTGGAGCTCATCCAAATTATGGGACAGAGTTAGTAAAAGAAGGAGGGGGGAAATGAGAGAGAGACAGAAAGAGAGAGAGAGAGAGAGAGAGAGAGAGAGAGAGAGAGAGAGGGAGAAAGAGGGAGTCTGCAGGGTAGATAAACCTGAACTCCCTCTATGATTGGAAACACATGAGTCAGGCTCCTCTAATGAGCTCCTATGTTTGGTAACATTGAGTCTAAAGTGGCCCCACACAGGAAAAAAAAACCCCAGTCTAACCCATACAGTGTTTAGATATCGTTTCGTCCTGAGTACTTGAGTGTGGAGATGTGAAAGTTCGATTCGATGACAAAACTACAACAACAACAACAACAACAAAAAATCCAACTAATTTGGCTGGTTCAATTTCTGTTCCGCTGTTTCTGTACCCGGTCCTACAGCGCGTACAGTCCCCCCCCATCCCCCCCGCGTCCCCCCTGGTGTTCTTAATCTGTAAAAGAAAACTATTTACAGAAATCTCTTCATGCTTCTCAGAAATCTCTAAAAACGGACCAAAACGAAAGAACCCGTGCAGCTAAATGCTAACATTGTGTTCCGCCATTCAGAATGCTCACTGAACATGTGATACGGTGTTCATCCGTGTCGTACGCCCAGTCCGGGTTTTAGCTGTTGGATACGAAGAGAAGATCAGAGAAAGAGAGAGAGAAAGCCTCTCTCGCTCTCGCCCAGGCCCTGCAGTGGTGCAGGCGTCCTCGTAAAACCGTCTCTTTATGAAGACAGGAGGGGCGGGCTCTGTTTTACTGTTGTGTAAACCATTGTTTAACGTCCCACTATTTAATATTTCTCAGCTCTCTGGCACGGCGTCAAGCCTCAAACAATAAAGCCATTGAGCTCGGCCTGTACCTCCAGCTCGATTTGCGCTAAGTGCCGGTTTTAACGCCTTTTCCCCCTCTTCCTCTCAGACTTCTCTCTTCCACTCCTGCTCTCTCTCTCTCATTCTCTGTGGTCACCGGCTAGTGATACATCACCCTGAGTGATAGCTCCTCTGCCCTTAGCTCCAGAAATGTTTATAGCTACTGTTGGACTTCACCTTGCCGCCCTCTGGCCTTCACCTTCACCCTTCATCTGACGCCATGACAGATACTTGGAGCCGCCATATATCTGACAGACCTTTTAATTAAGCCGCATGTCTGATCCAGCACAGCAGCCATTGACTCAGTGTTTAAGCCAGTATGGAGAGTGTGTCAGTCAAGCCCCGGGACGTGCATTAATCTGGCCAAGAATGAAGGGAGGGGGGTCGCCGGGGGTTATGGGGGATTAATGTATGGACGCCACGCTAGCGCGGTTGACAGTAATGGCCAACACTCGTGCATTAAGGTGATTGCGAGGCTCGGGCTGCTTTCAGGTCGGAGCCGAGGCGGCACAAAAGAGATGCAGCGATCACACGTTCGGGCTCTCAGCTCCATTAGGGCCAGCGGGAGAGCCAGGCCGCTAATCAATGGGTGGGCAGGCGGAGTGAAAGACGGGGGTGGATGGGCACGGTGCTGAGGAGACCAAATTCAGAACTCTGATACTGAGCATTTCGAGCTTTCCCACTGTGCGCGGCTGTCGCTGAAGGCGTGAAGATTTTTTTATCAGCCCGTATGAATTCGTACCGATCGCAGATAATGGTTTACATCGATGTTACCATGACAACCTGTTAATATCAGGTGTAACATTGTGAATAGTTAGAACTGCAAAAACAGACATGAGGCTGAGTTAAAAAAAGAGAGAAAGAGAGAGAGAGAGATGGAAGGAGATAGATGTGATGTACTCCAGTGCCTCTCTGATAGCTTCCAATGAGACGAGGTGTGAACAGACCTCTGTGCCTGCAGCTGACAACAGATAACACAGACACGGTTGTTTAGACATCGCACCATCGATCACACGCTGACTCAACCGGTGTAGAGGTATGACACCTGACACACCGTTCTGTCAGCTCTGTGCCTGTCTGCTCCAGGGATCCTCAGCAGGTGAGAGAGAGAGAGAAAGAGAGAGAGAGTGATTGAACACAGCACTACATTTCGCCGAGGATGGATCATTGATCTCACTTAATCACGCCAGACCTTCTGCTAGCCTAGTGTAAACTCTGATCTTTTTTTTGTTTTTTTTCCTGAGCAAAATTGAAAACCTCTCTCTCTCTCTCTCTCTCTCTCTCTCTAAAAAAGTTGCCTGCTGCTTTAGCCAAACTGCTGAAGGGGAAAAACAGCTGTGTTTCAGTTTTATTTCAGAATGAACTCAGCAGGGAGATACGAGTTAACCTCTGGTCGCTGGACGTCCACTGGGCGACGAAGAGAGGCAACTGCTAAAACCAGAGGATGCTGGTGGCCCTTCAAAACTATGACTACGTGCGTTTACACGGCAGAACGTTTGCCGGTACGTTTGACAGCCCTGCCACGCTCCTGTGCACCTGGCTATGATTCAAGAGCAGAGCGGACAGAGCAATACTTCAGGTGCGATACATTAAAGTCTCGTTTCCAGAAGTAAATGATTTTTGGTGAATGTGTCTGCTGATAACGGAGTGCAGGTGAAAGAAAGGATGTGTGTTCATAGTTTTGTGGTTGCAGTCATCAGTGTTGGCCTCCTGCTAGACCCGGAGTTCAGGGGTTATCAGTCAGTCCTTGGCTCTTGCTTACCTCATTACCTAATGTGGCTTCATCAGCACCCTTACTGCCTCTTTCATCACCCCTTGCTGAGTGTGGGTGTATTGTGAGTCATAACAATAGGCCTCCTTAAATGTCTACTGACCATGTGGAATATAGGAGTGGGAGAAATTAAAGGAAAAAAGTAGCTTGTTTGTGCTATTGGAAGTGAAAGTAAAAGGAAACCACACATTGACCTGCTAGGCTTGCACACACAAAGGAATCTGACCTCTGTAGTTAACCCATACACACACTAGTGAATACACTTGGGGCAGTAAGCACATTTGCCCAGACCCATGGGTGCCTGGGGAGCAGTAATGTGTTAAGTGACTTGGTCAAGGGCACTTTATTTAAATCTTATCAGTACTAGGGACTGATTCCTTAACCACAAGCCCTTGGCTGCAATACAAAGTTTTCTGAGTGTCACATTAGTCCTCGGATGAAACATTTCTATCATGATGGGAGTGGTTTCTTGGACTCTGCGTGCTTGCAGAAATGTTCTAAACAAAATGCAAAATGGTCTGGTTGTATTCCGAGGTGTAAGATTTCCGAGCAGCATGTCGCAGGGTGGTGAATTGTCCTGTTGGAAGAGGCCAAACTCATCAGAATGAATGCATGAACGGGTGTAACACACATAGTGTCCACCTGGCAGAGACGTTTGTAGATGTACCAGGCGTCCCAATGAATTTCAGCTAAACGAACCCTATAACATTATGGATATTATCTACAGTGTAATACGTCTGGCTTCTGTACCTAAACCTTGCTTATAGGTGTCTACTTTTTAAATCTTTTCATTATTATAACAGAATGTGTTCTCATCTCGGCTTCACTAAAAAGTCTTCATTTCACCACTGGACCATTTTGCCGTTAATTGCACGTTTGCTTCACTTCATGATTTGTTCTCGTTGGCACCCGCCTGAGCGTTTTCTTCCTCCTACTCCTTCTCTTCCATGTGTGTATGTGTGTAGGATCATGTTTGTATGTTTGTCCTGAGATCTTCTGTGTTTGTTCATCGGTGCATGTTTGTGTGTTAGGATAATTACCCTCCTAAACAAAGGCTGTGGTTATTGCCCTCCTGACCCCATCGCCAAGAGCGGCTTGGAGGGCATGTCTGAGATAAACACCAGAGCCTCCCCATACCCCCTCCCTGCACACACACACACACACACACACACACACACACACAACCTAAACACACAGCAAACCATTTACCCCCATAGTGAGAACAATTAATCAGAGCTAATTTAGGCCTAACGTGCTTATATGTAAATGAGGCAAAAAGCAAACTGACTAATGATCTAGACACACATGCTATTACACACACATGGCGTTGCTGCGCGAACAGTTCACACGGGACTCATAAGTAAACAACACTAATTAAAAAGACCATAATAAGAGGATGACTTATTACCGAGCTCTTGCTGTATGCGAGCCCCCTGGCACTCATCTGCCATGTGAGCCAATTCTCCCGTACGCACACATTAGCCTTTAGCCATGAGGCTATTATAAAAGGCCGTAAGGGCACTTCAGAAGCCAATAAGCACCCAAATGTCAGCCCTCATTAGACTATGATAGGGGTAAACAAGAAACTTTTAGTGAAGCCAACTGGTTAAGAAATCCATCAGGAGCACAATGGTGCTAAACAAGGCTAAAATGGCTTCGGCGGAGTGGGATTGATCGTCACAGCGAGCCCGGAGGAAGAGCGACTCTTCCCTGCCAGGTTAAAACCCCGGCACAGAGGGAAGCTTCTAAAAACTGTCCAGTGGCAGCGTGCCAAGTCCAACAGACTCTTGTCCATTAGTGTCTGTTTCAGCGTGCCGCTCTCCTCTGGCTATTCATCTGGGGAGATGTGTGTCCCTGCTGCTCTTTACAAAACACACACGCGACCTTAGCGTGTTTACACACACACACGGAGGCACACGCAGATTACAAACCCCGCCGCACACTCACACATCCCCAGCATCTGCTAACATTTACTTAATAATTTAACACCGAGCCGCCGTCAATAACATTTCCATAAGGGAGAGGACGAGAAGAAGAGAGAGCGAAAACACAGCGAGAGGAATAAAACAATTGTGGGATCGATGGTGCAAAAAATTGGTTTTATCGAGTGCTCTTTCTCACATTTCCCCCCAGACACAGACGAGAGAACGGAAGGCGAGCGGGCCCCCCGCCCTAGGAGCCGCCGAAGAGGAGGGGGGCACGGAGAAGAAAATAAATGAGATTATTGATGTTACACGTCAAAAATAATTGCTCAGATTTCTGCTCAGAGGGAAGGAAAAAGATGCTGATGGATTTGTTGATCCATGAAAAGGCTCCGTATTGCAGGTGGACCGAGAAGTCGGGACCCTCCGCATGATTTTTTTTTTTTTTCTTCTGACCCCCAGGAATATTTGTAAAGGTGTCTGCTTCCTCAATTCATCTCCAGGCTAAAACCTTTATGGAAGAAAAAGAGCCTACATGTTCAATCTATTTGTTTGCTTAAGTGTAAATACATGTTGCCAGCTCTGGTTAAACACCACATATGTCTATTGTTATCATCTATATTACACTGAAGTGCCAGAAAAACTGGTAGCATAAATAAAAATTGTTACTGGAAGTGTAGGACTGCGGAAAAATGAAGGAGCATTTGGAGCACAATTCCGAGATCTGGTGACTTAGGTGTGAATGGCAAAACCCCAAACTCACAAGCGTGTTCTTCTAACCATAATTTGGTGTCTCTAGATGTGTTTGGTGGCACATTGTCTTGTTTGAAGAGGCCAAACCCATCAGAATGGATGCAGGACATGGGCTGGTGTAACCCGCCAGAAAGGGGGCACACACAGTGTTCAGCTGTCAGAGACGTTTGGAGATGTACCAGGGGTGGCATGGAATACCAGCTTAACAAACCCCATACCATAGATGTCTATTGGTTTATATGTGCACACAGACAAAGAGTGGCGTTCCTATATATTTTGCATAGGCTCGTACTGTACCAGTTTTTCTGGCACGTCAGTGTATGTCATTTCTTATCATGTATATTAGTTGTACTGAATGAATATGTCATTCTAAAACCTTCTGACCTCTGATGTAACAGCTCTATCCTAACAAACTTCTATGCTAATCGTCCAATTGCTACGTTAGCATAAAAGTTAAATACAATTCAATTTTCACCTGCGATCGTGTGCACACCTGAATGTGCTTATTACACCTGACAGAATTATTTATAACAACAGGATGGTCATGTTTCTTGCATTCACATTATTAAGAGACGTTTGGATGCCATGGATCTTCATGAACCCGTGTTTGGTTGTCCAGATGAAGCCGACGCGTAACGAGGGCCAGCGTAGCCTTACAAACACCAGTCTGATCACTCACTTCACACACTGGATTAAGAGATGAATAGTGAGGGGGAAAAAAAGAAAAAAGTAAAGAACAGAATGACTTTTTTGTCTGGGACAGTTTTTTTTTTTTGATCTCGCATGTCTTAAAACTGTCGGCTTAGCTGCTCTGATCATGGTGGTCTGGCCCCGGTGTAGAGTACCCGGACATATTCCCCCACTTCTAGGCAGCGTCTGTATCTGGTGCTGCTTGCCAGCGCGAGTGTACAATAGGCAGCGTTGGGCGATTGAAATTCACTCCGGCTCTGTCCCCGCTCTGTCCTGAAAAGCGATCTGGGCTGAAGGGGAAGATAGGCGCTGACCCGCTGGCCTCAGCGCCTCCTCTGAGCCGGCCATTTGAGCACTGCCTGAATGAAGACGGGCCTACGTCACTCGCACACACACACCAAAACACATACACAGGCTTCATCAGATAGCGTTTCCATGGGCTGAATGCCTCAGACCCCAGGCCACTGAGTGTGTGGCATCCACCGCCTGCTTCAAACGGCAACTCCTCAAGCTCTCGTTTCTCCATCCATTGTGTGCCGTTTGAATCCGAAAAATGTGCCGACGTGTCCGTAAGGGGATCAAAAGTGGACTCGTCCTGCCTCGCACCGAGCACCGCTTTATTGGACCGCGTAACTGTCTCAGCACTGCTGAATACGGTCATATATTGTGGTTGCTTCAGTGCGGATCAAAATGATTCTCACTGGAGGTGTTTGATAGATTGAATGCACGAGTTTCGCTGACTGACGTTCAGCCGGCCGGTTCTGAGAGCGTGCAACACAAGAGCAAACACAGATCAAATAATCAAAAGGTTGTGTTCGGCTTTGAGCACCCGGAGCCAAGCATAAACACAATCAGGAGCAGCTACTGGAGAAAAACCTCAGCAGAATAAAGCCACTGGCAGCCATAGATGGAAAACAGAAGTGTGTGATAAACACCTGAGAATGCTTCAGTGGAAAGGCACACGTGCAACTGCACGTCTCTATTTTTTTATCATACTTTTACTTATTCCTAAACGAATTGAATGCAACGTCTACATAATACATCTAAAACGTCTCGCTTATAACCATACCGTTCACAGCCTCATGCGGCTCGTAGTGCGTACTCTGCAATGTGCAAGCACGTGTGGAGAGGAGATAACTTTACGAGCCTCATCTCGATAGCCAAATGTTTCCAAGGCCTCGTGCTCTGCTCCCGGGGGCACTTCCTGGCCCTCTCAACTTACCCGTGAAGGGGGCAAGGCGTAATCAGATCGCAGTGGTCGGCCATTGTCTCCTGTGGTGAATCTCATCTTTTCAAGCTGACCGTTTTACTGTGGAATCTGTAAAATAATTCAGCTGGGCCCACCTCTCAGCACTGGTGTCAGTAAATACCTGTCATCAAAGTGTCCCAGTGCGGTAATGCGCCACAGATGGAGATGATGGTCTTTTTTTTCTCCGTGCTATGCTTTGGATGCCAAGTGTTCGAGCTGAGTTCGAGCGCTCAGGGCCCAATAATGAAATTAGCCTATTAGCCTAGACTGGACAACTTGTTTTGACGCCGCTATCATTTCAAACCTCTTTACCTACACTTCATTTGATCGTGACTCAAGCTAATCTCTGTGCATATAGTCACATGTCTCAAAGCCAAAGTTTGTTCAGATGTACAAATATGTTTCGTTTGGATTTGGAAATGAAATATTTTTAACAGTGGCCAATGAGGCTTTTTCCGTGAGCCAGTAGGGACACCAGATTGTAACGAAAACCTTCCAATATAAACAGAAATGATCTCTGACAGATCTCATGTATTGATCTGGACAAACAGGGAGGAGAATCGATGCCATCAATGAGCACATAGAGTTTTCGTCCAGTTCATTTGTCATAACTCATCGATATGCCAATGGGAAAAGGACGCACTCTGCTTCGTCCAAGTTCACATAGGATTTAGGAGCTGATAGAGGTGCTTGTCAAAACGCATCGCTTCCAGCCTCTCTCACTTGGTCTGTTGCTGTTCTGTCTCTCATGGCCGTTATTGACATTTTACCGCTAACCTTCTCTTTTACACTAACTTTAATGCGAGGTCTGTTATCAGATGTGGCCGAGGTGTGGAGTTTCAGCCGCCCTCCTCCTCCTTTTCTCTAGGTTATTCATCCCCTCTTCCTGTGTTCTGAAAGTCAAGCTTCCCTTTACAAAACCCCCGTGCCCTTATCTTACTGACCCGCTACCACCTCACCCAGCACCGCACCCCCACCCGACTTTCCAGTGCGCTTGCGGTGCTCTGTGCTCGATGGCCAGCAGAGCTGTGTCTCTGTCTCCCGGGACCGGCAGTGGGCACAGGGACACAGCACTCCGTCGCTTCTAAAGGGTGGGATCACTGATCAAACCGGAGGCAAGGATCCCTCGGGGAGCTCTGTGTTTACTGCGGTAGCTTCCCTACACGCCTGATAACGCAAGGGGTCACCACATGCAGTGCGGCATGGACTACGTACACCTCACACCTTGGAAATATGACAATATTCACAAGTACCGGAGTTTCTGAACTCTTTAAATGTGGAGTCAGTGATTGTTAACAGAGCACATTTAGTAATATTTGTTCTCCTCACATTATGCTAGCTGTCAATCAAGCGGTTTAGGTGGTGCCATATGTGCTGTAGACGAGACAAAAAAATCAAACCCCAATTTTTGGAGTGCCAGCATGCAACTAATCATGATAAGGAGGCAACTTGCCTGTCAGTCATGATGCCTCCCAATCCAGAAAGCTCAGCCTCTTGCACTAGCATGGAGGAGTCCTTTGCTAAGGTGTGTTCAAGACAGATTACATACTGGCTAATTCTTCGGAGGGCAAGTCTCTGAGATTCAGACATGCACACTACACTAGGAGCAGGATTTCCAGACAGGCTGCTTCTGAAGGTTTCAAACACGACCGTTCTACCAAGTCCAGATCTCTGACGTATGGTCAGCTGGCATGGTCAGCTGGTGTTTACTCGAAAGCTCAATTTAGCAAGAAGCTACAGAATGTTGTACAGGTCTGTGCTGTGAACTGAGGCCGTATCGCATAGCTTTGGGGCAGCCGTTTTCTACGAGTGCATATGAAGAGCTTGCAGTGGGAGGCAGTGGAATGGGACAGCAGAGAGAGAGAGAGAGAGAGAAGAGAGAGGGAGAGAGAGAGAGAGAGAAAGGTGCTGTCTGGGTGGGTGGTCAGAAGCATTGGGCAGATATCAGTCATCATGCCTGGCTCAGAATTCAATCTGGTTCTGTCTGCAGGACTCTTACATCGTCACCCCACCGATAGGGATCACGGGCAGGGCGAGTGTGGCGAATCACTAAGCTCTGAAAGGGGATTGGGGGCCTCTTAGTTAAGAGATGCCTTCCAGAGTTTTTATGGCGTATACGACAGCTTAGGAAGCTTATTTTCATTTCTGGAGCAGTCGAATGAACTGCACATGAGTCATGTAGTCCGTTCCATAGTTTTTCCATGTAGCTTTCAGGGAATTTGTCATCAAGTAGTCCGGAGGTGGGAGTATAAGAGAATAGACGTGAGAAAAAGTTGTTAAGAAGGACTGATTAGCTCTAACAAGATGGGGGAGAGGTTCTCAGAAAGGAAAGAAGGCGCTTCTCCCATCCCATTTGCTGAGAGGATGTACACTGGAATGCATCCGCTGAAGCAGGATTGCCTTTCCTGTTCTTTTTTTCTCCCCCCTCCGTGGCCTTTTGTCTGGGGGGTCTGCAGGTGCTCGGGAGGGCACAATATCCCCATATTCATATCCTGATTCTATTCTGATGCCAAAGCCCGGTCCCAATGGACAACACCTGCTCCGACAGCCCTCCGAGCCCCACACAATGCTTGTTGTTCTGGCTCGTGCATTCTCATCCATCCCCACATAGGCAATCAGTGTCTTAGCCATGTTGAGGAGAGACAGCCTTTTACTCAAACCACCCCTCCATCTCCCCCATCAAACTCAGTTCCCATACCTAGTAGCAAAAGCCAGTGAATGTGGAATAACACACCTGAGAAGAACTGGAATAGACAAAAACACTGAGGATAAAATAATACAAGAAGGTTTTGCTCCTTATGGGGTCAGACTGAGACGAGTATTAATGTATAAGAACGTCTAATAATGAGATACTACAGAAACAGACAATATGAGATATTTAAATAGTTGAACTTAATACTAAGAAAATAGGTATTGGTGATGGTAGGATGCACCACATTGCTTTTATTCCACATTTATTATAATATAGAATGATGACTACTGCTGTTTCTTTGCTTGCAACCTCAGAACAACCTTTCACACCACCACTGTCGACTATCTTGATCTCGAGGTGAATTTCATCTGTCTGCAGAACTACACCTTTTTGACTCTTGACCTAAAAGCCTGTCATGCCAGAACTGTTACAGTGAAAAAAAAATCACAGAGAAAAAAAAAAAAGAATTTATATATAGCAATAGTAATGATACGTTAAGGTGAGTGGAACAAGGTATTCGCCACTCATCTGCTGACTGTAATTGTGACGATTTCACGTCCTAATGGTGCGGCGCTCCGCCTTTTTGTGCCTCGCTCCATGGTGTTGAGGAGCATAGGATCAGGCATGTAGCGGCTGGAGACACCATTACCTATAAATAAGGTCCAATTTGGTTGTCACAAGGTTGCCTATAATCTAGCGGTGGATCTGGGGCTTGGGCCACAGGCCGGGCCTCCGGTGAGAGGGAGGTTAGAATGGACGGGGGGAGCGAGAGCTAATTGAAAGCTGATTCCTGTCAGGAGCTCCTTTCTGTGCAAGACAGAGGGGACATTGTGTCCCTCCTCGCTCGAGTGTGGCCCTGGCTGTTGCCAGAAACCCACCTTTTTATCCCTGAGACAAAACAGAGACCCTCACCCTCCCTCTTTCTCTCCATCCCTGTCTTTCTCAGTTGGAGCTCTCTCCTGGCCGATGAAAGGGGATATATTAGGAGGGTAATTCCGAGAGGGAGATAACTGTCAGACAGGATGAAAAATGCTGTCTATCTCCAGGACTCGGGACTCAGGCCATGTCAAAACTACAACTTTAGGGCTCAACGGGCCTTGGCAAGCCAGTTGTAGATAGCTAGGTCTCTAATGCCTTTATTCAGTTTCACTCCCTCCGTTTTCTTTCTTCCTCTCGTCAGACGGTTACTATGGAGCGTATCTCAAGTGCATCAGTGCTTCAGCGATTTTTGCCCTACATCATACCCAACTTCTGTTAATGATCTTCATCTTCTTATATAAAGCATATGCAGATGAGGTGAAAAAAAAAAATCGCAAAGCCAGGTGGTGGCTTAATATAGGGGACGTGCTTGCCCCAGTCAGGATGGTGGCATTGTGTCTTGTGTAAAAGGGGTTAGGTGGAGGTGGTCTTGGAGACGGGTTATCTCCCGAGTTTGGAAAGACGGGCTAATTTTTTCCAGCTGCTGTGTGGGGAGGGAGAAATGACAGATTTACCTCCTTCTTAAGCACTCAAGACAGCCGTCGTCTCCAGGAACTGTCAGAGGGGCCTTGTTAGAAAGCTTCCTGTGGCTGGATACTTTTTGCTCAGATCTCTTGCACACTTGAACCCGATCGTACCCTATATCTATACCCTGGTGTTCTCTTTAATGCAATTCCTACTACTGCTACTACTACTACT
>JAOVVF010000035.1:5805397-5825874 GCA_028565595.1 Duopalatinus emarginatus | reverse complement strand
GGTGGGGGGGTGGGGGGGGGGGGGCAGCTTATGAATCTCTAGATGAGCTAATAAACAGTTGTGCTTGGGAATTAAGGCAGGTTGTGTGAATACCTGTACTGCAGATAAACCGGTGAGCTGTGACAAACATGACTACTAAAACATGCTGTAATTAGATACAGAGCGTGTTCAGGACTGTTACTGGAGATTAGGAGCAACAACTGTCACAAACCCGCCTCGCTCCCTACCGGGTTTTATTCTTCTGCAGCACATACAGGAACTTTCTGTACCACACAAGTCTGCTTTTCCACTAAGCACTGATCTAGTACCAAATGCTCCTCATTAGTGGTGAAAGCAGCATTGCTCATACTGTGTATACAATGTCATTAATCAGTAGGTCCCATTATTAATACCACAACAAAAAAAACCAACAACAACAACAACAAAGGATAACCTTAAATAGCTGAAGCTTATAATAGATGTAAATAAAATCAGGCATGTGCATATTATTATTCATATATTATTTGTTCATAAATAAGACTTCTTATGTTACTACATTTAGGTACTGTAGGGTCTTCATTTGGCCACAAAATCACCTCTCTTAGTATCTAGCAGTGCCAACATTGAGGGACTCCACTTTCCTACAGCTTTTCCATGTTAATGTATATATCTGTGAATATTCATTCATTCGTTCATTCGTTCATCAATCCACTCACTCACTCACTCACTCACTCACTCACTCACTCACTCACTCACTCATCCATTCACTCACTCACTCATCCATTCACTCACTCACTCACTCATTTACTCATTCACTCATCCATTCACTCACTCACTCACTCACTCATCCATTCACTCACTCACTCATTTACTCACTCACTCATCCATTCACTCACTCACTCACTCACTCACTCACTCACTCATCCATTCACTCACTCACTCACTCACTCATTTACTCACTCACTCATTCACTCACTCACTCATTCATTCACTCACTCACTCACTCACTCACTCACTCACTCATTCATTCATTTACCTGTGTATTTATTTATCTACGTCTGTATATATATATCTATGCATTTATTTTTGTATTCATTTATTTATTTACCAATTATTTACCTTTTATTATCTATTGGTTTGTTTGTTTGTTTGCTTTCACATTTTATTATTTTATTTACGTTTGCATTCATTTATTCATTTACCTATTTATTTGTTTATTTATTTACTAATTTATTTATTTGCTTGTTTGTTCATGTGTTCGTTCATTTGTATATTTATTTATCTGTTGAATGCTTGATTATTTTAAAGTTTATTGACTATTGAGGATTTTATTTCTTAACCATTTAATAATATTAAAAAATACAGCACAAACACAACTGCTAGTTTTTGGATTATTTGGGACGCCAGATTTATAGAAGCTTGTCATCTCAGCTATCGCTTGACATCAGACCCATGTTCATTTTGCCACAGTGTAGACTTATAGGGAAAAATTAAATGACTTCATCTGTAAAGCTTTTCGCCAGTAACCTTGCCTTGACCAACGTCTGCTGGTCAACCAAAACCAGAAGATATTGCGATGATGCTGTCTCTTTCTCTGTTGCCACAGTCACTGCTCTGATGTGTGTAGAAAATGTCCTGAAACTCCTGAACCATTGTAAAGGTGACACATAGTGTACTTTATTAAACATCCCAACTCAATCAGACAGATAGCAGCAACACAGTATGTCCTGACACAAAACAAGGTTTGGTTTATGAGACCATGTGTGTATGTGTGTGTGCAAGAGAGATGGATACTCTTCACAGCTGGCGGAGCAAGGGAAGCGCCCGGGAGTCCTCTGAGCCAGGAGCTTCGCCCGCCCCTCATAACCTCACAAAGACACTTAATAAGCCCCCTGACGAGTGATGCTTATGGATTTCTGTGCCGCTAATTTCCGTAACTATCACTGTTTGAAAGATAGCCCCGAGGATTTGGAGGCGCAGAAGGGCCCTTGTCTTAGACAAACACAAGAGCTGTATTATGCTATATAAAAAAATGCAATGTCCCTTTCCCCCCTTGCTAAGCTCTGTATTAGCTATCTTGCTCCACTGAGTCATTCGAAACCATTATATCAGAAATATCGTCAGCATCTGATGGTTTGGGGAAAAAAAAAAAAAAAAAAAAGAAATGTTCCACTAATGCATTCTATATATCGGAGTATATTGTCCGATTCGTGCTGTATTGTATATAAATATAGGTGTAATGTTCTTTCAAGCTGACTAATTGCGTAATATTTTTTTTTCCGCAGATTGAAGAGGGCTGTGAAATCGGTGATAAAAGCGTTTCATTCCGCCCACATAATAGGTCTGTCTTGCCAGGCTGCTGCTCAGAAAAAAAAAAAAAATCCAGTAATTATCTCGTAAAGGCACATGCAGGCAACCTGATCCTGAACAGCTGAGGAAAGCTGAGGAAATCAGGACATCCTGATATACCCCAGCTTCATAGACATGTCCAGAAAACATCTTTGTCATGATAAGTGCCTTCTTTCTCCGGTAATAAGCAGTCGGATTAAATAACTGATCATGTGACTGTGATTTCTTTCACCGCTCGTCTGTTTACTGTCTGACTTTCCTTTGCTTTTTCCCACTCTGGCGTGTTAATGAGTTTGTCACGTCCTCAGCATGTCCACCCTTGCTCTCTCGCTCTCTCTCTGTCTGTCTCTCTCTCCCTCTCAGGATGCCAGAGTACCTGGGCCCTCGCTGTGCCTTCTGCCAACTTTCTGTCATTCAGGAATGTAATTAGTAAGAATTAAGCTTTAGCCAGCTAAAGGAGGGGGTCATCCAGAGCTGGCAGGGTCCCGGCGGGTCATTACCGAGCATTTTCTTCTCAGCCGGGTGAAAAGGTGTCATGTTTACCTAGCACCATGGTGGGCTTAGGGCTTGAGTTCCATTCTCTCTCTCTCTGACCCTGATCCCCTCTTTCCTTTTTATGTGCTCACCGAACTCGCTCGCTCAGTCAGTGCATCAGGGCCCAGTTTTATTTTCTCTTGCTCGCTTCGCAATAATATTTCGTTCAAGGTCACACTGTCAAGTAAACCATAAGACCCTAATCCTATGAAGCATACTTCCAGTATGCAAGTGTTCCCGGCCTGTGTTTGCTTTACATGCTGCCTGTAATGGAGTTTCCATCCCTGATGCAAATTTTTCATTTACGCATACGTAAATTCCTGTGTAAAAGCTATGCCTGGCTGCAGGAGAAACACTGGCGTGTCGAGAACACCGCAAATTTTCAAGAATACATTATGACATAGTCTGTATTTTTTTTCTTCTGTATCTCTCCGTGAAAGCGTTTCCGTATAATGGCGCTCACATAACCAACAAGACCTGACACCGCTTTTACGCCATTAGTCCGAACTATTGCACTGAACTACCTGCCAACTGTATTTCCTCATCAGATTTACACTGATATGCCATAACATTAAAACCGCCTGGCCAAACAGCTGGCAGAACAGCTCTGATCCATCAAGTCCGGGACTCCACAAGACCTCTGAATGTGTGGTGTTGTATCTGGCAACATCGGCAACAAGATTCTTCTGTAAATCTTCTATGGAATTGGACACCCTTTCCTTTCTGTCCCAACACACACACACACACACACACAGCCATTGTCCATAGGCACATCAGTAAGTCTTAAGAGCTTCTTTATTAGGCAAACTGGAGACACCTCATAAGATCGGCTGATTTGAAGATGCTCTGGTCTAGTCATCTAACCATCAATTTGGCACTCGTCTAAATTGTCACACTTGCCCATTTTTCCCGCTTCCTGCACGGCAACTTCAGAAACTGACTGTGAACTTGCTGCCTTATATATCCCACCTTTTTACAGATCCCATTATTACTAAATAATTAATGTTACTCACTTCACTGCTCGGTGGATTTATAAGTCATGGCTGATCCGTGTATACATTGGGGTAGTGTAGATTCCCACAGCCTGTCCTTTACATTAACATTGACATGTCTCTGGCGTTCTTAGAGGTTCATTTTTTTAACCCTGTGTCTCTGTTATAATAGTAGCACATCATTTAGCAGTGCCACAGATGGTACAGATGATATAAAATTGCTGGTGTAATAAAAATGAGTGACTTTTTTAATCGCAAATTTTGCCGAAAAAAAAAAAAACAACCAAACCAACACTGTCCTATTAAATTACAAGAAAGCAGAACTGTATGTTTTATGTGGTCTGAATAAAAGCACAGCATTAGCATTTAGCATGTTTAGCATTTATGTTAAACAAGCTAAACTGGCATGAAACAATAGATTTATATTTAGACTTGGACAACATTAAGATCATACAGAGATGTATAGCTATTAGTTCACTTTCACTTTCACTTTCACTTTTCATGATTTGCCCCCACGTCCTTTAGATATGCTTAAACCCCGTGATACCGCTAGCTGACAGACGCACACAATGATCTGCTTCAGAAAACCTAGCAAACATTTGTAACACAGAGACCTTGTATCTGACACCGACTGGGCGAGAGAGGGCGTACTCGGGGGTGGGGGGGGGGATTTGTAGAGGGGGCAAACGTAGACTCTGTTTTACTTTACTGTCTCACTTACTGCACTGCAGCTGGGCTTTTATTGAGGGGATATGGAGGGGAATTTCCCCCGCTGTTCTCAGAGTTGACAGTGTCAGCTCCTCTTCGGCTTCAGCCCCGGCACCTCTCCTGGGAAGAGAGGTGGAACGGAGAGAAGGACACGTTCCCGCTGATGCGCTCTCCCCAGCGCCGAAGCGCAGAAATGCCCCAAGTGAGCTAACGAGGAATTTTCAACGGCCTTGTGAAAACAAATACGTCTCTTCCTCTGTCTTCTCATCCCTCCGTTGACAAGTGATGACTTTGACAGGCCCTCGTTTACGTTCCTTCTCCCTCTCTCTCTCTCTCTCTTTTTCCTCGTGAGTCATTTTTATATTCCTGCACAAAACCCTGACCCAGAGCATGTTCAGGAATGCGTGTGGTTTCACTGCATGAGGAGAAAGGAGATGTGTGTGAGAGAAATGAGGATGGCTCAAAGGAGAGACAGAGTGAGAGCGGGGGCAGAAATTGCTTCTTTTTTTTTTTAACAACAGGCCATATACAAATAATAGGCTCGGTATAATTTGTTGCATATGGTAAAGAATATACAAAGATGTCACTGTCACGTAATTTGCTTTTCTCCAGCGCATTAAGGACTGTCATCTTTGATAATAAAGCTACGTTGAAGACATCGCAGCACCAATTAGGAGACCGTCCGTTGAGTCAATAGTCTGGTTCAATTCTTGCTTGTGAAAATCGGTGCCAGATCCAGTTGTTATTCATAAAGAACGGAGTGTTTTATAGGGATCGGGTCTCCTCCTACCAGATTAATGTAGGTGGTTTTGATTCCCGGTACTGTGAATGAAAAAAAAAACGGAAAAAAAAAAATGATGAGCTGTGATTCTCCAAAATTCGGATATTTCCTTTCTTTCTTTCACCGTCTGCACACACACACACACTTCTCTCAAACTGTCCACTCGGCAGTCTGCGAGCTCAGGTATGTCTTCGTCCCGGTTGCACATCTGTTGCAGAGTCGCCCTCCACCCCCTCCTTTAGTGTTTCATTAAAGGATGGGTGTGGGGATGGCGCGCTTCTTTAATGAGCACCAGGGGATTGGATCCAGACCAGCCGAGCTGCCAGAAGCAGGATGGGTGTCAGTCTGGTAGTGGCGTTCATAAAACACACACACACACACACACACACACACACACACACACACACACACAAACGTGTGCCTTGTATCCTGCTGCTAAGGTTATGGCCGTCCCATCTCCTCAATGAAGATATATCCATTGTCAGAATGATCCTGAACCTTTAAGACATCCCCTGGTACGCAGGCCACCAGCTCGAAACATCTGGCTCTCATTACCAGAAGTTTTTTTTAATTTCTTTTTTTTTTTTTTTTTAGGTGAGGGGTGATACGGGGCGGGAGGGGGTGTATCTGTATGGACTTGATTCAATTACTAGCGCCACTGCGAGGGAACATTACCCGAGGGGGGAGCGAGGAAAGGAAACGCATCACTGACCATGCGCCAGGCCGGGTGGAGTCGAATCCCATCCATTAGCATAACGTTTGCTGACTTTATCACTTTGGCTAAAAGAAGGCGAGTAAAAAAAAATTGGCCTCGTCATTTTTTTTTTTCGCCCAGAAATATGACATTTACATTTTAATAGTGCAGTACTGCTCACGCACATATGCTCCTTTTTTTTTTTTTTTTTTTTTGGCCTACACTCACTAGACCACCTTCGTCCCGAAAAGTATGTCTATGCAAAGCTCCTGTGGGCTGCAAAATAGGCGATGCTTTGTTTAAAACATGCAGGAAACAGGGCACTTCCTTCTCAACTGAACTGACCAACACACATTGACATTTACCATCAGGAGGAAAAAAATCAATCCAGGTAGATACAAAAGCAAGAAGCTCATAAAATAAGGAGCTTATTAAAATCGTAAGAAATGCAGACTTAGTAGTAACAGTAGTTACGAGGATATACAAATAAAAACAAACGAACAAACAAATAAATAATTAAATCTGACATGTTACATGCTAGCGATAGTATAGCGATGGGGCCAGAATGTGCTCCCCAAAAACATCCAGCTGTTCCCCACAAAGACTTGCTGAATATTGAAAACATTTGTTTCGAAAGCAGCCTCTGGAGAAAATAAGATTTTGGCGGTGGCCTTTGGTGGAGCGGGATGAGGAGAGTGGCATGGCCGTGTTGTGCGCAGTGTGAACAAGCCTAACAGGCCGTTTTTGATTTACTTATTTATTTGATATGCTCCCCGCAGACATGGGTACGGCTGCTCGGATACGCTGTGTAAACTCTATGTATCACAGACGCGAAGGCCTTACTTTCTCTGTCCTCACAGCTGCTGCGCATCTCCAATAACCGTCAACAATGCCCATCAGGCTCCACGGATGGACCACAGGCTCCCTGTGTAACTCATTTAATCAGCCACTTAACTTGTGTCCCGTGAACATAAACACGTACATGGACGGCAAACGTCTAGACGGAGGACTGAAGTCACAGCTGAAGTGGAACCTTTGGATATGTGTATATGTTTGTGTGTGTGTGTGTGTGTGTGTGTGTGCACAGCCTGTCTGAGTTCTCCCCTTCTCCAGAACGCAACCACAAGCCAAATGACTCCGTCTGCAGTTTGTATTGGAATCAATTCGCTAGTTTGCGGACACGCGCTGCTGTGGTTAAGGGGTTAACAAAACCTTGAATGAAAACACCTCCCCTGAAAACGCCTTCCCCCGGCAACCTCGCCCTCCCCTCGCTTCGCTCTCCTTTTTCCCCCCCTCTTCCAAGAAGAACCATCTCGAGTTAACCACAAATTCGGAACATGCCTAGCAGAAAAGGACATAACCGCCCCAAACACACACACACACACACACACACACACACACACACACACATACAAAACCCCCAACCCCACCTTTCCACCCCTGCGGCCTCCAACATCATGGTCGAACAGTAGAAAAGTGACTTAAGTACAGTACAACACTTTACAGGGTTCCAAGAGGAAAGGAGTGCAGAGAGAGAGAGAGAGAGAGAGAGAGAGAGAGAGATTTGGCAGGGACAGTGTGTGCCATGGAGGATCGGTGAAATAACAGTGGGTTTGCTGTCCAGGAGCACTAGTCCGACCTGATAAAAGAGAGGTGCTTTTAGGAAGTGGAGGGGGCAGAAATTCGCACGGCTTTCTCACGCCTCTCATTCGCTCCGCGAGCTGAAACGGAGCTGCATCGCAGAACCTTATCCCGCTCCAGGATGGACGAGGAAAACCAATCCGACTGCTATATACACCCTCAATTTCCTCTTTAGTTTAAAAGCATTTAAGAGTAGCACTTATAGAAGGGCTCCAGGTGATAGTGAAGGTCATTTCGCCATATGCTATGTTTTTATTTATTTATTTATTTTTATTATAAGCCTTAATGAAATGATAGAAATGATTGCTGGTAAGAAAACGTCAAACATCTCCAGTAAATGTTTCAATACTATTTTTTATTTCTTATTAATTACCCATGAACTCGTTGTTAACCATCCACACGAAGCACTTCTTCACAACCCCACAACACAACTCATCCAAAGCCAGAGCGTGTAAGTCTAGTAAGTTTCGTTATGGATAAGACAAAGCCTGAATGGTAGCCGAGCGAGCTAATTTGCAAGAGCTACACTCACTGTATCGTTTTCGAGGCACAGCAAAGGGGGGTGGGGGGTGGGGGGGAAGTCAAACATTCTGCAGTTGTCCAAACACTTTTCTGGTCTGATAGTCTACGGACGTTAAACTATTACTTCACGCCATGCTGTGCTTTCTTTCTTCCTTTCTTTTCTTTCCTTTTCATTTTTTTTTTTTCCTTTTGGTACCCCGACAAAATTCCTTTCGCGTTTCGTTCGTGACAGAAAGAGATTTGTGATGACACGAGAGAAGGGGAATGGAACGCTTTTCAGACCTCTATTAGAGGAATATTGTCTGTTCGGTGGCACCTGGGAGAGAGCGTGAGTGAGCGAGCGAGAGAGAGAGAGAGAGAGAGAGAGATTTGTTTACTCAATACAGCCCTTCACTGCAGAATGGCTCATTTGGCTTTATGGCACATTGCTTTAGTATAGTGCTGGTTTTACACTAGAGGTGTGTTGAGACACACAGGCGTCCAAGTCTCACAACACAAACCGGCAACAGAGGGCGCCTGTACACAGCAGGATCTCTGGAGCGGTGCAGCTCACCGAGAGGGGACCACACACTCGCCCTCACACACATATACACACTATACAGCATTAACTCAATGAAATTCACAAATAAACCCAGTGGAGGATTCCGGGGTCAGAGACGCATTTATCTCCAGTGTCAGCAGTCACACTCTGCCAAAATGGCCAGAGAGGGACAAAAACGTTCAAATGGTATTATATACAGCACACGGGAAAAAAATAACCTCGGTGCGTCGACAGGGGAACTGACACCATCAGCTGTGTGTAAATAGACTGCGCATTGACTTGTCACCCTGTCGGCCGGCGGTAAACAGCGGCAGCTTGGGTCGGCCCGCGAAAGAAAGCTGAGAGCTGGGGGCCGGCTCGAGGCTCCGTCCGCCCTCTGTTGTGTCGTTTGTATATGCTGCTCTTTGGCTCTCTAATGCAAAGAACGTCAAAAAGGAAAGAAAAAAAAAAGCAGAAAAAGGCAGGGCAAGAGAGCTGCCCTTCACTTCTGCTTCACCGAGCCACCTTATCACAACAAACAAACTAATAGGAGCCTCCTGCGATTGTTCGAGCTGCGGAGTTTCCCTACGAGAACGAGAAACTCTCTCTCTCTCTCTCTCTCGCTCGCTCTCTCTCTCTCTCGCTCTCTCGCTCGCCGTTTTTGTTTTGTTTCTGAAGGAGAGGAGCATTGAAGGAGACGAAGGAAGGTCCTTTCAGCACGTCTCCGTGGCAACACAAACAGACCTTTCCTCCCGGTGAGAGCACAGGAAGTTGCTACAGAATGGCTCCGAGTGCTGGGAAAATGGGAAAGACCCCTCGTGTAGACGAGCCAGGCCTTAGGAACACAAACAAGCTCCCAGAATGCATTACGTGACAGGAATGCATGGACGAGAGCCGTGAAAGTGTGTGTATGTATAGATATATATCAGGGAGATAGATAGAGAGGTGTGACTTTCGCTGTCATAGTATAATATATAGAGATATATAATTTATATAGATAAAATTTATGAGAAATTACATTATGTTTATGAGTTTATGATGTTTATTACGCTCTTAATAATTATTATAATTTTGTTTTGATTTATTAATATATTTTATTATTTATTTATTTATTTACATGTATTATTATTATTATTATTATTATTATTATTGTTATTATTATTGATTTATATGAGAAAGCGAGTGCGTTTGTGCCACCAGAACAACCCCATTGTGCTGTCACTACACACACACACACACACACACCCACACACACACACACACACACACACACACACACACACACACACATATGTATACATGTTTGTGTAGGTGTTTGTGAGCTGCCTGGAATCCTAACCCCAAAACACGGCTCACCTCACCTAAAAGCCGCCGGACACTTTGATGCTATGTGCAGCGCTTTATAAACCTGGAACGGGGTTCGTGTTTACACGCATGTATCCTCCTCGCACACCATTTCATGCATCACACACTCACAATTGCTGCACATAATAATGCTAAGCAATACACTCTTACACACCATGCACAGGCACTCTTCTATTTACACACATTAGCATGGCAATACACTTTTAAACCAGAGTACACTAGAAGAACTAACAACCCATGGAAATAACGTCCCTACTTTTCTGTGCTTTGTGTGTGTGTGTGTGTGTGTCTGTGTGTGTGTGTGTGAAGGCTAGTTATTATGGTTTAGTTTAGCTAGAGTGTTTGCATGCTCCTCCCTGCCACACTCCGGCTCTTACTTGGAGCAGTGGGAGTCAATAGGCAGGTCATCCAGGATAACCCCCATATCCTGAATGTGCACATAAAGCGCCCCGTGTTGCTGAACTCGGAAACGGGGGCTGAGACAGTCCTCATAGTGTCAGGCTGAACGCGGCTGGCTAACGTCTCTGTCTCAGCAGTGCTAACCATTCGCTAGCGTCCAGTCAAAGCCGCGACAAAGCGTTCATACTCTAACAATTCTGAATACGTGTGCATCGTAAGCAATGTCTAGCGACCCCTCGATCGTTCACAGCCTCGTAAATCACATTTCGATAACCCAATATGACCCAAAGTCATAAATAGATATAACCCAATATAAGTGTTAGCATGCGTTCCAAAAGCTGGCACGGCTTGAGGAACTCATTAGTCCTGGCCTGAAGAGGAATGGCTCTGTTTGACAGGGTTTAGTGACCAGGTCAGCAGAGGCTCTTTTGTCTTGACTACGGGCCCCTAAGTGTACAGGCGCTGGCAGATTCATGGGCTCCCTGAACGCCTGGGACGAGACGTCTTCTAAATAACTAGATGATATGCCAGTAAGAGAGTGAGAGACAGAGAAGGATCGAGGGAGAACTCCATGTCCATGAATATCTTTTATTATTACTATTGACCCATATGGCGTAAAACACAGAGGAGCCTGGTGAGCGGCGGCATTCTTCAACTCTCTGGACGCTCTCGCCAAAGCAGAAACCCTCGCGCTAGCCTTCTCTTTCACGCTGACACTCTACGCTCCATTGCCACTCTTTTCTCTCTCCCTCTCTGTATTCGTAACCCCCCCCCCCCCCTTTGTATTTTTCTTTCCTCCACCACTTCGCCCTCTCCACACCGTCACGTTCTCATACTTGCTGCTGGCTTTTAAGTGTACTTTAGGAGCTAATTTCGAGCTCCCTCAATGGTGTTCTGAACCGTCGGTGGCCCTCCCCCTGAGCTCTGTATTTAACACTGTGTGTGTGTGTGTGTGTGTGTGTGTGTCTAAGTAATAGAGGTCTGATAAATGCTTTATTATCACGACCTCTGTGTGTGTGGATATCACATTAGGGCCATCATTCATCTTACATTTCTATTCAGTCAATATTGCTTTAGGGCCTGATCCATTTCGTTAAGCAGTCGTGACTCCTGAGCGAGCCGGGGAAGATGCGGTTCCAGACCTGGGCTTGGTAAAAAACAAAAAAAAATGGCACAGCAAACAGACTGATGCATGACACCCGTGCACACAGGTCGAAGAAGTCTGGACAGGTGTGTGCGACTTTGCCAGCTTGCTCGGAGCTGTGTATGACAGTGAGCCGTGGGGCAGCGGCGTTGTCCGGGAGGGGGACACTTTGATGAATGGCCAGTTTATGGTGCTGTCAAGCCCTGTGCGTCTGTGGGGAAATCGCCTAGCCCCGGCTGATTGCCCGGCCCATGGCCTTGCTGATGATCAATCAAACTGATTGGGTGTGGCAAATATGGTTACCGATAGAAGAGCGAAAAATAGATTATAGCACAGCATGGGGGTTCGAGTGCAAAGCGGGGTGAGGGTCAAAAAAATAGAACATGAAAGCATGAAAGAGGTCAGAGTGTGGCGGCAGAAGGAACGGATACATGAATAACACACACACACACGCCTTTGAAAGCAGCTGTGTTCAAAACAAACCTCAATATGGGAAATAAATAGTTATAAAGCACAACAGGAAGTTATTTTCTGCTTGACCCATGCTTAAGAGCAGTGCGTGCAACATTCTCTGCCTTTGCATTGTGTGTGTGTGTTTGCGCCTGTTTGCACCTGCTTTCTGATCAGCACTCTTGACACAGAGGTCATTTTTAATGCGCTTTGATCTGGAGTCCAGCAGAGCGTACGCTACCGAGCACGTCTTGTTTTGGAGCGGCCGACATGGTGTGTGCACTATCAAATTGTCCTTTAATAGCCCTGGTGGCTTCATCTCATTATCTCTCCCTCACTCCTTCACCTTAGGGAAGGATAGAGGAGCTAGTAGAGAGGGGGCGAGAGAGGAAAGAAGAAGGGAGGGGATGGAAGGAGTCTTTGGTATCGTTCTGATTGAAATTATAAAAAAAAAACCCTGCCTTACTAACAGTAGGTTAGAAATATACACACAATTGAACAATTAGGCCTGAGAAACAGGTCTCTCTCTCTCTCTCTCTCTCTCTCTCTTTCTCTCTCTCTTTCTCTCTCTCTCTCTGTGTATGAAGTTGAGAGCAGAGATGTATAATTTCTCCAAACACAAGAGATGGAATCAAAATCGAGCTCCTTCCTTTCTCCCCCTGTCTCCGCTGTCAATCATGACGCGGCGAGCGGCAGGCATAAGTGGCGAGCCGGCGAGGCCATGCGGCGCATCCCCCGGAGTTTTATATATTCCAGGAAAAGACGCAGGCGCTCTGGATCCCTCATTAACAACGATCCACCCCGACACCCGTGGGCAGGTGCAACTGTAATTAACTACTGTTTGACTATCAAAAAAAAAAAAAAAGGAAAAAAAAGACAGAGAGCGGCTGATTAAATGTACTAAATGCAGAGAAGCACTCTCGCCCCTTTTTCCCCGCTGTAATTTCCAGAGCCTCGGCACGCACGCTGGGACCCTTTCAACTCGGCCGTGGCCTCCGACGAGAGCTAAGAGCCTGTTGCCAGCAGTAATCAAAACTCAGACCTGCAAGGAAAAAAAAAGCTTCTGGGGTCCTTGGCTCAAGCAGAGCACCTTCCATTAAAAACGTGTTACTTTATGAAATCCGGTGGCCGGCAAAGCGGCGGGGGAAAAAAAGCGCCTTCTTGAGGCAATTGAATGGCATCTCTTTAGTGATTAGAACTCCAATAATGGGCACCCCTGCTATTACAGGCTAAGTCCATTTTATTGCTAATTCATTTATGTGCTGGTTCAGAAATACTTGACACAAATCTCCTGCTAAGAAGTCATGTTTGTCAAAGTATTGCCATTATGGGCGAGATCTTAAATCACATCCACAATAATGACAAAAAAAAAAAAAAAAAAAAAGAGGGAAACTGGTGGTAAAGTCACCATTTGAGGGAAATAATTCCAAGCAAGCGTTATTGTGACTAAAGCTGAAGATTTACCAACTAAACACATTTCTAGTGAAAGTATTTTCAATTTTCTTTTAATTGAAAAAAACACTTCCTATCAAAATGGCACAAAAGACCACAAATAAGAATAAATTCATACCCGGTGCTATTAAAAAACCAAATCTTCATCTGCTTTTTACTTGCTGATGGAACGTCCTGAACCACTTGGATCAAAATAAATGGCCGTGCCCTTCCTCGCCACGTTGCTCAGTATTGTGAGTTATTACGTGCCGCTCTTCCTGATCTCTTGCCTAATGTTCTGCATCGCATCCTTGATAGCGTATTTTATATGATAATGGCCTGTTTAAGCTGTCTGCACCTTCTCCGTGTCCTCCTCTGACTGCTTTTTTTTCATGCGTGACTGAGTATTAGGACATAACCTAAAAAAACATAAACAAACCTGTAAACATGTTCATGTTAATTAACTACATATTAATTACATACACTGGACCTGGAGTTCCCAGAAACCTCCTGGGCTTAAAGGTCATCCTGATTATACACCTTTCCTTTCCACAGGGGCAGCCGTGGCCTAGTGGTTAGGGAACCGATCTCGTGACCGGAAGGTTGCGGGTTCGGTCCCCACCCACGGCAAGACACGACTGACTAACTCCCCTAACTGCTCCCCGGGTGCAATGGCTTGGGGCTGCCCCCCCGCTCCAGGCAAGTGTGTTCACTGCCCCCTAGTGTTCACTGGTGTGTGTGTTTCACTGCATGGATGTGGGTTAAATGTGGAGGTCACATTACTTCTGTGGGTAAAAACAAATTCACATTCATAAAGTGTATTATTATCAGACAGAAACATATCGACTGAATTCTGATGAGGGATCCGGCACACACTTAATACTTCATCTGGTCTACACACAGCTGTGGAATGGCAGCAATGACCTCATCTGGATATGGGTACCAGAATTCAGACACACACACAAAAAAAAAAAAGTTTTGGGCCAAAATGTAAATGTCTGCATTCCCTGATATACCACAGCGCAGCGGTTACGACCCTGGACTGAAGATCATTTGTTCAAATTCCACCACCATCTAAACCATCACTATTGGGCCTTTAACCCTCAGCTGCTCAATATCTTCGCTCTGAATAACTGTGTCTGCTCTGGATGACAAACTGTGGCTGCTGAGCTTAGTTCAGTTTTGGCCCAAAATACACTCGTGATCAAGTATGCTTACACACACAAAGAACCTGGTTCCGGTCATCAGTGTCTCTCTATAGTAGAGGAGAGGTAGGGACCAGATAGTGTCCATATAATTTAAGACAATATACATTACACCTACAATATACATAAGGTATGGGGATAAGTTTGTATGAAGATTTGTGCAGTGCAATTTTGTTGATCATTTACAGAATTTGGCAGATGCTGTTATCCTGATCAGTTATTTACAAAGGTGATGGCATGAGGAAAGATGCCTGAAGGGAGGAGATCAGAAAGGTTGTGAGGAAACTTTGATGATTTTCTCTACCTGTGTGTAAGTCGTAGAGGTTGCGGAGGAGAACAGCAATCAGGAATATTCGATTACTATTAAGGAGAGCTCTGGTAGAGAAACACGTCTCTATGACAATAGAATGTCAGCAGGTTGCTACCATTATTTTCAAGAGTGGGGTTTGAGAGCAAAAGAGTGTAGTGAACTGAATTTGTCTGGGGCGTAGTGCATCAAAGAGGACTCTCATTTCCTGAGTTGGCCACTGGCATTTATATATATATATATATATATATATATAACATTTATGGCATTTGGCAGACACTCTTATCCAGAGCGACTTACAAGGTTATTGGTATTACAGGTAGGCCAATGTAGTGTTAGGAGTCTTGCCCAAGGACCCTTATTGGTATAGCACAGACTGGCTGCCCAGACCGGGAATCGAACCCTGGTCTCTCACATGGGAGCCAATGATGTTACCACAGTACCAACCACCCTCCGTATATGTATCTATCTATATCTATATATCTATATCTATATCTATCTATATATATATATGTGTGTGTGTGTATATATATAATAAGCACATATGCTGCACCAACATACAAGTGAAAACCATTACGCATCACCACGAGTCATTCCAAAACCTCTGTCCCCCTTCCCCCCCACCCTGTCCCAAACCTCAGTCTCCTGTGTCTGTTAATGTGCCAGAGGATGTGTGTAATTTGGTGCAGATAAGAGGCACCCAAACAGGATTTTGCTCATGCTTTCATGCTCTTCCTCGGTTCTGGATGCGTGAAGCCTAAATGGAGCTGTTTGGCAGAATAAAAGGATTATTAAGGATGAGTCATTAGCATTGTGAGGGACACGGGCGAGGGCTTCTCGGCACCTCTCCCCCTGGCCCCCCTGCTTCGCCTAATCATTGTTTCTCAATCAGATAATTTGTGTGTCGAACACTCTTCTCGGCGAGCAGCCGTTAATTAACACGACACCCTGTGCCCTGTGTCTCTTTAATGGCTTAATTAGGGGTGACAGGCTAACGACCCTGTTTACTCAATTGCCTTTCCTCTCTAATTATCCTAATTGCGCGCCGATATTCAGATCGTCCTCTTGGCCCCGTTCACGTGCATTAGCATATTAAATGAAGCCCTCGGCTCCCTGACACGCCGAGGGCCCTGCTCGTGCCCGTGATTGAGGCTGGGGCGAAGTCGCAAGGTCACGGCGTCACGCGCCGAACCTGTAACCGATCCCGATTATTAGGCCCTAATTAAGAAATGAAGAGCAACAGTTCATTAGCATAAGTAAATGTCCCTAGGGTAAAGTAACACCGGCTTTGATGGGATTAATTAGATAAACACGAGCTCTTCAGCAAACAATCAATACCCAAATTATTCAGGGTAATTCGTTGCATTTCATACGGGCTGTGAGAGGATTAGCAATGCTGTTTGTTAGCAGGGTTAATATACAGTAGACTCTCTCACTTCATTCTCTCTCTCTCTCTCTCTCTCTCTCTCTCTCTCTCTCGCTCTCGCACCGCAAGCCGTCTTTGTGAGATTCTTTGCGAGATTGTCGCGTTCCCTGTGCGCATTAATTAATGATAAATCTCTAAAGCCTCAGAGCTTGATTGATGGTCGGAAAATGGATGTTCCAAGCACCTATTGTTTCAGGGTCTCGGGATTAGGTGGAGTTATTTAACAGTTCATTTGAGCGGGTGAGGTCAATGCTGTGTGTGTGTGTGTGTGTGTGTGTGTGTGTGAGTGTGTACCGGCTCGGTGGTGCCAGGCTCAACCAGAAAGCTCACAGTGGGGTAATGCTCTATAATGAAGATTAAACCCTCCGAGCCCAAACGCAGCTCGGCGAGTGGAGGGGGGTGAATCCGTGTTTTATTAACTTGTCTGATGCAGGAGGCACTTTGTGAAAGATTAGTCGAGACTCAGACTTTAGCCTGCTTATTTACTTATTCTGAACACACTTCGTTTTGGGGTTGTATGCATTTTTTAATGCGTTTTTGTCCTCACTTTCTGAAAAGAGGATCAGTATTAGTAGAGTAACTGTTTTAATTTTAAACTGTTTCTTGTATGAAAGAAATGTCATATATCGAGCCTGGAATTATACATGGTACGAAATTTCAAGATATAGACTTTCACTTATGGAAGTACAATTTTATTATTTAAAAACAGATTTATTTAATAAAATGATTTCATTTAAAAGTACTAAAATATTAAATAATAATACACATAAATATTATATTAAACCGTACAAAAATGCAATACTACTACTACTACTACTACTACTACTACTACTACTACTAATAATAATATTAAAATAATAATAATAATAATAATAATAATTATTATTATTATTATATAAAAGAATCTTGCATTTAATTCATTTTTAATGCATAATTCAAGTCTTTTTTTGACATTTTTAATTATTTGCATAATTTTATTACGTCGTTTTAATGTGTGTGTATATGCCTGTGTGTAAGTATGTGTGTGTGTGTGCATGTGTGTGTGTGTTGCAGCCAGGCCCATTTATAGCAAAGAAGCTGCAAAGTATCAAGGAGTACGTCTGCGAGTGACCCATGAATTATTTCTACTACTACAGAATGTATCCCATGTGTGCCACAGATGGAGGCGTGTTACGACACACACACACACACACACACACACACACACACACACACATCTGGACCTCACACTGATATCGGATTCGAGAGGGATTTTATCTGTTCACAGTGATAATGTGTGTGTAGTCCTGAAAGCGTGTGTGCACTCACACACACACACACACACACACACCCATAAAAACACACTCACAACCAAAGCACATTTAAAACATGTTATTTTGTATAAATACCAGTCGAAATTCACAAATACATTTGAGTGTATGATTTCTAATCCGTGCAAAATGTTATAAATTTTTACTCAAGCAGCAAAAACAAGACCTGCTTTAGAAAAAATGAACTTTACTTCATACAAAGATTTCAAATCTTTACTAGCTTTCATGTCGTTAATATATAGAAATCCAAAGACGATGATTTCTGTGTTAACCAACAAGTACAGATCTACATGTTTCGAGTTCTCCTCTGTAAAACAAGCATGTCTCAGTGGGCACGATTAGCGATCCCTCGAGTGCAAGTGAAGGTCAGCCATCTTAGAAACGGGAGCCGCGGCATCGGCCACACGATCCGCCGAACGAGCGCGTAGCCGAGGCTCTTTTCCCGCCCGGGTTTATGTGACAAGCGCCACAATGGGATGAGAAATGTGCCGTTTGTAAACTTCAGTTTGGGTTGTTTGGAACAAGGCTGTGCACGAGAGCACAGGTGGGAGTGGTAGAACAGGAAGAAAAGGAGTGCACAATGCTGGTGTTAACAGTGACACTGACAAATTAGCTTCTCTAATGATCAACAATTATAATAATACAATGGATACAGCTCTTGTTTTGTTTTTTTTTTTCCTCTCGTCTGAGGCTAGGACAAGAACCGACACATTTTCCTATGTAAGTGTAAACACAGCTGCGGGAGCAGATTATAAATATTGTTGCAAAATGCTGATTATTGTAAAAGTGTATTATGTAGTGCACTATTCAGGATGATTCAGTAGTTATGAGTTAGCAATGCGTTTCTGGGAGTTTTGTTCCAGTGTTACAATAACTACATAAGATCAAGCTTTTCCCTCCTTTTTGTATTCTCAAATTCTTAAATCTGATTGGTCAGCAGCTGTTGAGTCAGCAGCTCGAGCCACAGGTTTATAATTATGTGCATACATACAATTAATCATTTCTTTACTAACAGGTCGAATCACCCCAATCTCTATATAAGATCGTCTACACTATAAAAACAGCGACTACATTTCACTCACCTAATTTGTGTTTTTGAGTCACTGAGATGTGGAAATCTGAATTACCTTGCAAGTAAAAACATGTCAGGGCGAAAGATTTCACCTTGATATTGTACCAACATGATTCTCAGTGTTACCCGAACGAGCGACACAATAGGACACAATGTGGTTGGTTGATTAAGCTTTTGCACATGAGGACTAATGCTAACACGTAAATGCTTTGGAGTTTCACAGTCATGCAGTCCAGGGGCTCCAACAGTTCTTGAAGGTTTAGATGGGTAAAATGTATTCGATAATAATTCAGATTGGGTTAATTAGTAATTTCAATGCTTACTTTACATCTATGTGATTTTAGCTTGAGTTTTAGACTTCACCGTCAGCCTAACATTACTTACTCAAATCTAATCTGCTCTAATTTAAGATTGGATTTAGAAAGTAGATGTAAGCCTTGGTTGGGTAAAAGATTTAAGTTGGCTAAAGAAAGTAACTTTGGTGAAAGCAAGGAAAAACGAAGTCCTAATGCAACATTTTGCCTCAACAATTCAAGAATTCCATTGTTCATTTCAAGAAAAACATTTTATGTTCGTTAAACACAACAGCAATCATTTGCTGAGCTGGAGGTTTTTTAACAACCTAGGAAAATAATCTGTATTGTTTAAACAAATCTAAGTTGGCTAAAGAAATCTTGTTAAAAATAACTACCAGTGGAAAATAAATAAATAAATAAATGAATAAAAGAATGAAAAAAAAATGTGTTCTTAGAATTATTTATATAATAATAATAATAATAAAAATAATAATAACATTTCTCCACAATTTATTTTTTACAGTGTAAAAAAAAAAAGTCTTTACTTTTCCTAGACATAGTTTAAAATCAATGGCAGATTGAAGTCATTTCCTCCTATTTATTTCCTCACTGGCGACAGACAGAAAACGTAATACTTTTGTATCTAACTCACCTCGTTTGAGTATGATCATATTTACATTATAAGAAACATTTAAGATGTTGTTATAGTTTTTTTATTGGTCTCGTCTAACAAGTTACAGTTCATGTGTGCTTGTTGATGTGCTGAGGTTTTCTGTAACACAATTTTTATTGTAACGTTTACTGAAGAAATCTTGTATTGTTCAGTATGTTTTTTTCACTGTGGGAGAATCTTCAGGACTTTCCTGTTTCTCGTTAACGTTACCTTTTGTTAATTCTACTATACTATAAAGGTAAGCTACAAAATACACATCTTGCTTTATAAATACTGTTTCACTGCATCCTGACCAGTCTGAAGCAGCAATCTTAGCTTAGCAAGTCTGTTCTCCAGTTGCCATGATGAAGCTGCTTCTAGCTGCCATTAAAAATAATGTTACACATAATGAAGTACCTGCACACACTTTAATACTAATTTGTTATAATGGTTCAGGTCTGTTTTATTGTATATAAGGTAACTATTTATTTATTTATTTATTTATGTATTGCGTGTTGTGCTATTATAAAAGTGCTAACTGCATTTATTGTTTAATTTGTTAAAGTTTGTGGTATAGCATATAAAATCATTTATTTATGGTAGTTTATTTATTACAGTTTGTTGTATAGCATATAAAATCATTTATTTATGGTAGTTTATTTATTACAGTTTGTTGTATAGCATATAAAATCATTTATTT
>JAOVVF010000035.1:5779538-5789635 GCA_028565595.1 Duopalatinus emarginatus | reverse complement strand
CAAGATCTCAAGCCGAGGATCCTGAGAACCTGTGGGATGTGCTGGACAAACAAGTCTGGTCCATGCAGACTTTTACCATCTACAGGATACCACAGGACATCTTCTGGAGTCCAGGCCTGGATGGGTCCGAGCTGTACTGGTGCCACAATGCGGGGCCAATGCAGTATCAGGCAGGTATTTTTTTATGTCATGGCTGAGTGTTGTGTGTATATATATATGAGGTTGAGGGGCAAAAACTGGATTTCTTTGACAGGCAGAGATTTACATGACTCGAGCAAATGTCAGATGTAAGCGTAAAGTTCTGTTTTATTTGGGGTGATTGTATAATGGCAAAAAGTAAAAAAAAGAGAAAACATTGTGGGGCAAGATAAATGTGTTTGTCGCCAAGACAGATTCCATATACACAAGAAAATGAGGGTGCAGGGGATCTTTAAATCAGTCTCATTGGATAGAAAAGAATAATCGCAGCAATTATTCCGCCAAGCAAAACATAGAGAGTTCACAGAGCTCATGAGCCAGCCTTTTGTATCCGAACACACACACACACACACACACACATATTTCTCTTCAGCACTCTTCAGGACTCTCCTTCATTAAAGCCATACATTTGGATGGTTTAATTCATTGCAACCGCCATGGGTCATATACTACAGAACTCAAACGGATGCCAACTTTTCTTCTTTTTTCCCCCCCAAAAAGAGACAGTTAATCTTTTTACAGCTATTTAAAGACATCTGACATAAATACTGCAATAACATCATCTACATGCCAAACCTCATGATGGAAAGAATCATGGCAGATATAATGCTCTAAAAAAAAAAGAAAAGGGTCAGACGTATCAAAGCTGCAGTTTGGCATAGCCGTAACGTCACACGTGTGGCTATAACGTGACGAGACGGCTCAGCGGCTGCTCGCTTTCATTCATAGCGATGGTTAAATGTAGGCTTTTCACAATCGGGAACGCGGTGACGATGATGATACGAGTGATCATTTGTCGGCGTGAATTTGTGCGTAAAACTCGAGCCGGGATTCTCGCGGCTTAATTCTGGTGATTTACGCTGTTCAGAAACGTTTGCTAAGCGGTATGTGGTTTCGTGAAATAATGGCAATGACGTGACGAGGAAAGATTTAGCGTTTTCTTCGTTTGCCTAAGAACTGTGTGTGTGTGTCAGGGTGTGAGGGTGTAGCTGTCTGAGAATGTGAGTGTTTTCATGTGTTTCACTGACAGCCGGTGGTGTTTTATCCTATCATTTACACTCATCTCCTGTGTGATGACAGCGAAGCTCCACACTTGTTGCCATGCTGACAGAAGGAGCACAATGGCCTTGTTAAAGAGAGAGACACACACACACACACACACACACACACACATACACACACACACACACGAACTTCATCAGTGAGTGAGTTATGTCAGATGGACTCTTCAACTCTGGCAAAAAAAAAAAAAAATACCCAGAAAGCAGCATTTTTTTGCCAATGAAAAGGGCCTGTGATGTAAAAATCTCCACAATCACAGATTTTAAACGGTTCCTACGCCCATCAGTTTAAGCTGAATGGAAAACAATCAGCGCTGATGATAACTGGAACAGGGCTTCGCCGAGTAAACCCACCAACAACAACATGTCTAATGGTTATAATGGCGGAATAGGAATTCGCGCTCCGCGGTCGTGCAGACAACAGAAAACGCGCTTGTGTGCGTGAAATGAACTGTAGCTAGAGAACCGTTTACCCTCCTGGCTTGAGGCGCGTCCAGATCAGATTAGTTCCCACGTTGACCACTAAAAAATTCAAAGAGTGAAATTGAAAGCTGTGGCCAAGAGATACAGCCGGGGTGATACAAAGTACGAATCACAAACAGGATATTTCCTCCGCTTGTAAGGCTGATGAGGGCCAAAGTTCAGGGTGTTTTATGTTTTATTTATCTGTTGCCAGCGATTTTAGTGGCGGGATATGTTTCTGTTATTAATGACTGATGAGAATGTGCTAAAAGGTGTGCGGTGTTCAAAGATGTAAAAAAAAAAAACAAACATTAGTTTAGCTGTCCGATTAGTTTAGTTACTCTCTAGACTTTTTCAACAAGCCGTTCCCTCACTTAACTACTGCTGGGTTCAGTGCAAAAATAAACATATCTGGCAACTTGCGAGCTTCTGAGGACAGACAGGCGTTCTTTTTTTTTTTCCCAGTTTGAACACAGATGCTCCTGTATTAAGTCGAATGATGGATGGTTATGTTCGGAATACTGTAGAAAAACACAGTGCTGGATTTCTGTCTTTAAAACGTTTCACAGTGGACAGGAGGGAAAAATAGATCTGCGTTCATCTACAGTTGCAGACTTCCATGCCATGGGAGTATTTGTTTCAGGGAGAAAAAGAAACCTGGATGTTTTCCTAGTGAAATGTTGCAATGTGCTCATAAGAGTTTGGCCAGAGATCCACAGAGATTGGGTTTGACTCTACTTCGGCCCGAGCGTCCTAACTTGATAGGAAAACGTCTTCTTTTCCGTCCAACGCGTTTCCTTTTAAAATGATTCCCGCCCGTGAAATCCTTGATTTACTGTCCCTGAAATGATCACCATGAAACGGCGTGTCAGTGAACTCCCTCGATGAAGTGGCACTCGATTCGTTATACCAGACGTCTCTGCGCATTGATTTTTCTCTAGACGACCGCATGGAAAACGTAGCCTAGCTATGACAGGATCGAACCCTCGTTTTTCCCTTTTTTTTCCGGCTCGCCGTATTTTCTGCCCGACTCTCCCATAGAAGACAAGAGGCCTCTATTTATTTCTTCTCTCTGGAGATAGCAGCATTTATCACCGAAGCTGGCTGTCCCCGAGTCCACAAGATCAACCCATCACCACCACAATAAACGTCAGCTAGCGATGATTGATGCAGCTAATGAAATTGATTAGCCTGTCCCAGCACATTGCACTCCCATGATTCACAGCACTCTGTTTACTCTAACCGCAAAGATTAGGTGAAAGACGAGCTGTTCAAGGCCTAGCGTGCACTCGGGGGAGCGTCTCTGGACACTGTTTATGGCTGACCTTTATTATAATTTTATTTACACTGATGACTCCAGGCAAGGGTAACGTTTCCAGGTTTTCCGACATTCCTCCATATCCTTTTACATAAATAATAATACCGCAAAGATCTGTGTCCGTTTACAACATTTCCTAGCGCGCGTAGTGCAATCGGTCACTATCCCAGCTATTTCAGCATTTACTGGTGTCACGCAAAGTACACACGTGGTCCGACACGTCTGGAGCATAAACCCCAAATCAGAGCAATACAAGCCAGACAGAAGGGAGTCAGTCATATCAGCCTGGACTTTGTAGGTGGGCTTCTGCAAGACGGCAATGAGGAATATGGAGGAGGCAATGAGGTATATGGAGAAAGGCTATGGCTTTGAATTTGGTATCTCAAAGGCGGACATTGACTTTGCATTGGCTTTGGCGTTGACTTTTGATCGACAGGACGTTAGAGGAGATCAACAAATGACTTTATAAATAATTCCTGGATGACAGGTGCTGTCTGCGAACGCCCCTGCGGATGAACTTCGGCTCATCACAAATGACTTTATTAGCCGGCAGATAACATTTTACAGCAGTGTCAGCTGCCAGGGCCCCAAAAGCACCAGGCGGGATGTTTGATGTGCTGCATTTTTATCCACTGCAATCATAAGGAACCATCAGACGGATACTAAGAAGACCTGCTGGCCATCCAGGTAAAGGTCATCACCACTGTCAGAGTTATCAGTATTCCTGCTATGGTCTAGTCAGATAACTTAGCATGTTCAGGTTCTCATTGCATGCTGTTTTTTTTTCCCCGACTAGAGCTGAGGAACGGAACATCATGGCTTTGTGAATCTGATGGGACCCTGGAGGCATCTCACTATCATTTCTAATGACGAAGGCAAAATATCTTGACTCGAACTCAAACAGAGCGATTGTCAAGAAAAAAAAAGGTTATAAAAGAAGCCCGAAATATATTTTACCTCTTGCTGTTTTTACGTTGACGCACATGTTTGATCCCTGACAAGAGTGAGAGGTGTAAACGAGTGAAACGAGGAGGAAAAAGCTAACGTTTTGCATGGCTTTCACATCGTGTTTCTTCAGTGTCGCGGTGGTTTAATGAATGTGGCCGGGCGCTGAGATGCAGAGCGCTAGTGGCGCTGAGTGAGAACTCATCCGTACCTCAGCCGAAAAAAAAAAAACTCCACAAAACTGGCTTTATCCACCCTGCAGCTGTAATGATGACGTGCTCCTCTGGGCCAACATTAATCTTTAGAACATGAGTATTTAAGCTAACAAGAGGCTTTTTCCCCAAGGCAGCAAGAGACGAGTGAAAGCGGCAAGAAATCTACAGGCCCATAATAAATCCTTTTTCTTGTTAATTCATCAGTTTTTAAATACAAGACACGGGATAAGCATATTCCAGTGCGAAAAGGAAGATGGCATGAAGCAGGTAGTGGTTGTGGAGGATATGCCAAAGCTCTTCTGACTTGTCATGATGGTGGTTGTGCACCCCAGCCACACATTACTGTTGTTAACAGTGTTATCATAACCCTCTGGCTGGCGATAAGTGGTGCGATGCTGAAGGGAGAGTCCATCCAGTCCTGCCAAAGTCGGACAGAGGAATCTGCCTCTGCTTTATGCCAGTGGGCAAAGGCGTGCAGAAGGATTGGGCGGGGATGGAGGGGGGTGGTTGAGGTAGCATGGTTGCTGTTAATGTTGTTTGGGTTTGAGTCCAGACAGGAATTCTGCTTTATCAGGGCCTTGGGACCTATCAGGGCTGTCCATCCCCTCTAAAATGTCCATTACTGGGCCGATAGGGCATGAGCTCAGTGTTTCCCATGGAAGTGGCCTCTCAATGATGAGTGACACTTGCTCTCTCTCTCTCTCTCTCTCTCTCGCTCACTCACTCTTCTTTTCTCCCTATCTCTCAGCCAGGATCTGCTCACAGCCAACAAAAATCATATGCATGTTCAGTACTGTGGGCTGGTTATCTTTCACTTGCAAGCTGTACCTCTAAAACGATGCATTCAGTTATCAGAACGGTCCACGTCACACGTCCTGTTGACAAGAAAAACAAAGGCATTTAAATAGAAGCTCAAATCATGCATGCCGTGTCTGGCAAAAGCGGTGCTGAATGTTTTTACTCGTCGTCGTATATCCAAATTCTACACGCTGTCTATACCAGCCAAGGCCAACAAGTAATAGTAATCTGTTCCGCTCGCCAGCTCCTATTCTGAAGCTCTGTGGCAGGTCTGGACAGACAATGTATGCGTTGTTGCTATCTGCCACTTTTTGTGCAGAACAGACAGTTGGGACCGGTGTCGGGCTCGCTGCCCTGAACCTCTTCAGAGCCGTGTGGCTTTTTGCTGGGCTCGGCTGGATGCTGGGAAATGCTGTCGAATGCCTCTTTTCATGGTGCTGGTGTAGTGCAGATTGAGACATCAAGATCCGCCTGCCAGCAGAAAACGTCCACTTCTTTTATGGGTCAATTGCCAAACAAAAGGCTTGTTTAGTTTTGTTTCGTTTTGTTTGAAGTGGAGAGTTAGGAGAGATAGAGAGAACACACAGGGCTGTAAACAGAACCATCGGCTAATTCGGCTGATAGCACCATGGCCATTTGAGCTTCCGGTGGCCAAGTTCATCCCAGTCCCGACTCGAAACCAATGGTCTCAGAAAGATTATAATGGACCACCTATTTTTAGATTCTCGTATCTTGAACCTTTCAGTCAGACAGCAGATCCCATGGGCTCGGTTCTTTTGTGGTTCCTATTTGTAGTGCGTAGACTTGGTCACTATCACCAGGGATTGCATTTTTGACTACAGCCATGCTAAATAAAAGAAAAAGACCGCTGACAATAACAGGATGAGGTTGGAATTAGGATGGGGATGGATTCAGCTGTTCGTGTGAGGACAGCCCACCAAGAACACCACCCATACACACAGCTTTACTCTCGCCAACACACACGAGTGCACCATGCTGTCTTGTGCACAATCCGGCAAAACCCAATGAATAGCTTAGTTCGAAGCCCGACTATACATCTAAATGCTCAGAATTGATTTTTTCCCCACTTTCTATGTAATTGGCAGTTGGAAGCGGTCTTTTATCCGCCCTTTTCTATCCACTTTTTGAGCGAATAACGCAACAAGCTCCCGATCCAAGCTTTCAGCTGTGCTGTTTATTTATCTATTTCTTTCTTTCCTTCTTTTGCTCTATTACACTTTAGATGAAAAGTAGCCAAAGAATGGCTGTGACAGCCATGCCTAATATCTCTTTCTGGCAATTTTGGCTTTCTCCCTCCCTCCTCCGCACTTGATGTCTTTATATTCTCCTGAGAGTGCGGTGGGAATGAAAGGAGCCGGGCCTGGCGAGTGACCTCCGCGGGAGGAGAGTATTAAAAGATGGACGAGAGAGGGTAGGGGATGGAGAGAAAGCGATGGCAAGCGAGGGAGAGTGGCTTCCCTGCCGAGAGTAGGCCATCTCTGCTGGCAGACTAAAGCTGGCCTTCAGACGCCTTTTGTCAAAAAAAAAATGGGGAAAAGAAGAGAGACTCCTCTTCACTGGAGCTGAGACAATAGCGGGTTTTGTCGTCCCTGAGGGCTCTCCTGGTGTGAGAGAGAAGGGCCCATCTTAGTGAAGGGTAGAGCCTTTGGGCCTTGCAGATGTTGAAATAGGGATGATTTATTAGACAGGGTGTCCTCGGTGGCACTTGGCCATCGTCCCAGACAAGAGAGAGAGACAAGGAGGGAGAGCAGCGGGCCAACGCAGATCAGAAACATCTTAATACCGTGTATGGGCATGAAGAAATTTGCTTGGAGCCCGTCATGGTATTTTTGCCCTCTTTTGAGCTGAGAAAATAACCTCGGAGTCAGTCTGTTGCGTTGAGCTTAGGGCCTGCTGAGCTTTCAGTTGTGCTCTCTGTCACTTGTTATCTATCAGGATACATTCTTTCACCTCTTAGAACAGGACAGAAAACATAGCAGGGCTGGACTGATGGATATTTATATATCATTTAACAATGGATCACAGGCTTTAATAAATGTTTCAGGGCATTGACCTAGAAAGATAGATATTTAGGTCGAGGTATAGATTCCACAAGCTCGGGTCCACAGTTCTGTTGGTGTAGGATTTCTGTGTTCCACAGCATGTTGTATTGCATCCCAGATGTGTTCGATAACATTGAGATGAGAATGCGTAAAAAAAAACGTGTCCAATTAAACATAATGGTGCCTATAGACACGTGCATTGTTAGAAGAGGCCAAATCCATGAGAATGAATGCAGGGCATTAACAGGTGTAATTCGTCAGAAAGGAGGCACACCAGGCGTTCACCTGTGAGAGACGTTTGTAGATGTACCAGGGGCCCTATAGAATGGCGGCTAAACAAACCCTATACCATTATGGTGCCACCACCAATCTGTGCCAGTTGTGTACCAGGTTTTCTGGCACAGTGTATATTCAGTCATTAATTCAGAACATTGACACATGACGGACCAATGAATATGGTTCGGTACTGTATAAGAAGGCCAGTGTGGTTCATAATGTCCAGTTAAGTCTCATTGGTGTTGCTTAGAGGATGAGATAATGGCATAAAATGTATGTTTCATAGTTCAGATGAATAATTAGAGCTGGAAGTTTGTGCAAACCTTTCATAAAAAAGAAAAATCCGAAGGAAGCTAAAGGTCAGTGCCCACATTGCTGTGTGATCTGTAAAGTCTCACATGCTTCAATTATCACGGGCTGCGAAAAGTCACCTAAAATGGACAATGTTGTCTGTCGAGGCATATGGCTCCCATGAGGTGGTGGGGGTGGGGGTGAGGGGGTTCACATCAAGATACCTTTCCTTTTTCTGAACACCTACATTTCCTAAAAATATCGCTGACACCATTGCTCCCACCCGGCCTCGCTTTCTCAGCCCGAACCCCCTCCTCGAACTCCGAATGGCTTTTAATCTTCCCTATTGTTTGTCCACTTTATGTCCAGCATTCTTAATGGACCTCTGAGGGTTAGTTAAAGAGCGAAAGTTTAGACGGCCTTCATCGAGACAGGACAGAAGATTGATTGGCAATGTAATTTCCCATCGCCCCTTCTCCCTCCAGCCGGCTGCTGCCTGGAGGAACTGTATGAGGGTGTGTGAAAGCAAGAGCTCGCAGATGAAAAGACTGATTGCCTCTCTGTGCCGAAGACAGAGGTCTATTGGCAAACAGCGCTACACAATGTGGCATGTGACTAGGCTAGGCAAGAGGGCTGACGTGAACAGGAGAAGGGGTCATCAGTCATCCAGGCGAGGGTCACTCTGTGCCATATCTTTCTCTCTCTCTTTTTCTCTCTCCCTCTCTCGCTTTCCTCTCTCTCACTTTCCTAGAATGTCGATCATGTCTATCATCTCGTAGTGTTAACATTTAGACACGGACAAGAAATAAATAACAAGATTCACAACCACCTGGAAAAAAAAAATCAGGCAAAATGATTTTTAAAGTTGATGATTTAATTCGGCTATCTAAAGGTAGGATGGAGGGAATGAAACGTTACGTCAGTGATGACTGTAATATGGAAGAAAAGAAAGTGAAAGTGAAAGAAGGAGAGAGAGAGAGAGAGAGAGAGAGAGAGAGAGAGACGAAATGTTTTTCCATTTCGCTTATGCAAACTAGCAACACTGTCAGTTTGCCTCTGTTTAAATGACTGAATCTTTGCTCTTTGTTGTCTGTCAAAATGTTCAACATCAGCAGAAAGCTTTCGAAAATATTTGAGTTTTCTCTCCCCAGACATGAATAAATGCTTTTTTTTTTCCTTGGGCGGAAAAAAAGTGCTGTCTTTGTACAAAAAAAAAGTGGCAGCTCCATCCGGGAGTTACAGCAAAGGTTAATGACAAACAAGGGACAAAGAGTGGCATACACATCGCCCTCTCTCTCCCTCTTTCTCTCTCTCCCTCCTTCTGTTTCCTTTTCTCTCACTCACTATCTCAATGCCTGTTTTTTTTTTTTTATTTCTCCGGATTAATTATTCCCGAGTGATCGTGTCCGCGATGCTACTTTTTGTCCCAAATGAAAAGAGAAAAAGAGCTACAGATAGAGAGAGCGCTGCGGGGAAGGCGGAGGAGGAGGAGAGGCGAAAAGAAAGAGATGCCTCGTTTTTCGGTCTCATCCCTTTCATGTCGGGCCCTTGGCCCTTTTTCTCTTGCCCATGTGAATCGGTGGACGAACAATGAGATGTATGAGCGTTCGAGGGGGCCAGAGAGGAGAATACTGGTCTTGTTGTTGCGCCTGGGCTCCGAGGCTGACGTTGATTAATGAGAGTGCGGACACGGGCAGAATGTCGAGGAAGGCTCCGGAAGACCTCAGGGGTGGAGAGAGAGAGAGAGAGGGAGGAAGAGGGCGCATGGACTGACGAGAAACATGGACCCAGTGCCTCATGAGAGAGGAGAGGTGAGGTGACGGCTGGCAGCCAGAGCACCAATCACTGCTGATGAGCACATTTCCCCACTACCATCAGTGTGCTCCATATTGACGCACAGAGCACACACACACACACACATGCAAAATATTTGAAAGGAAGTTTGGACTGTGAAGGACATTAATATTCATTAAACTGTGAAATATTCATCCATTTAAAGTTCACACACTCTCTCACCCACACTCGCATACTGAGTCAGTAGATGGTGCTCTGCCATCTGAAGTTTAGTTTACTGACTTGTAACTGAAGGTTTGACCAGAAGAAGAAGAAAAAATCACAGTCAATATCTCTAACAGCACTGCAGAAAGAAGTACAGGTCTTATTGAAGAAAGAAGGAGAAGAAGAAGAAGAAGGAGAAGGAGGAGGAGGAGGAGGAGGAGGAGGAGGAGAACTGGCAGGTAAACAGCATTGCATCAAAGTCATTTTCTGATGCATAGCCAGGCTTTCTATCATCTTGCCCAAATCTGTTAGGCACGAGTCCTCGGGTTCCTGCTCACCGTCCTCGACTTACTCGACTTACTCGACTTACAAATGAGTACAAATGAGTGTCACACTGCTCAATTTCAATTGCACATCTTTTCATATTTGCACTCAGATATTGCACATTACTTTTTCATATCTGCACAGTTTT
>JAOVVF010000035.1:5735094-5751353 GCA_028565595.1 Duopalatinus emarginatus | reverse complement strand
GTTCTTAATACATAGTAAAAGTGAATTATTTGCCTACTGTGCTAGCACACAGAGGAATGCGACCTCATCCGTGCAGTGAAACACACAGACACACACCAGTGAACACTAGGGGGCAGTAAACACACTTGCCCGGAGTGGGGGGCAGCCCCAAGCCACAGTGCCCGGGGAGGAATTGGGAAAGTTAGGTGCCTTCCCAAAGGGCACCTCAATCGTGTATTGGGATCGAACCTGGGACGCTCCAGTCACAAAACCCTCTGGTTCCCTAAGCACTGGGCCACAGCTGCCCAATTTTACATTCTGTTTTGTGTTAGTTTGCTTTCCAGTAATATAACAAGTGCAGAATTTTACAAAATGACTAATTAAAATCTAAAAACTGAAAATATCTTTAAATGTGGTATTGAATGATATAAATAGGAGGTCATGCAGACATGTACTCCGCTGCCTTCAAGCCTTAATGACCCTTCTACACTTAATTCATGCTCCTAGACTACTTAGGATGTGACTTTATTAGACGCAGGGACTCTTGTTGTGCCAGCATCTCGCTCCCTGACATAAATAATGTCTTTTTAACCTAAGAGAGATGAACAGCCTTAAAGAAGGAGGAGGGGTTGCTGGGTTTAGAGACAGGCAATTTTCCCGTTTAAAAGTGCCGGCGAATTGCGTCGAATTCCACATAATTGGCTGGCAATTAGGGAGGTCGGCGGGTCGATGTGGGGAACAAATGGCGCTCTTTAAACGGAGGTGGTCCCCTCGGTAATGTGAGCTGAGCCCCTCTTTTGTCTCTGTTATCTGTGTCTCTGCTCACCGTGTGACATCTCAAACAACACGCCGTTGCTCTCTTGGGACGGTGGGGTGAACTATTAGTCATGATTCAGACAGTCACAACCTCTCTCTCTCTCTGTCTCTTGCTCTCTCTCTCTCTCTCTTAATTTATATACCTATCTCTCTCTGGTACTCTTTTCATGATGTCTGATTTGCCTCAGTTTGGGCACCAATTGATTAAATACCCTACTGGTCCCGAGGGGTAGTAGTCCACCGAGGTTCTCCTGAACCTTATAGTCATGTAGAAGATAAGCAGCAGAATTAATATAACACACTGCAGTTATACACAAATTAAAATTAAATAATAAAAACGACTGTTTTATGTCAAGTAGTCAGTGACAAATAAAAAAATAATAATAATAATAAAAGCTGCATTAATTTGTAAAGAGGAATGAAATTATACAACATGGCAACATTCAACTCATTCATCTTCACTCAGTGCTTTATCCAGGTCAAGGTCACAGTGAATCCATAGCCTATCCTAGGAATGCTGGAAATAAGGTGGGAATACCACCGGAAATGGGTGCCATGGCACCGTTGCACACACACAAACACACACACTTAAACATATTCACACCTATGGGCAAATGATGGCATGTTGTTAAGACAGAGGAGGAAACTGGACAATCCCTGGAGGAGCGACTCAATACTCAAACGATATTATTTGTTCAATATTATATTTCCCTCCCTGCTCGTGTACTGTGAAAAAAAAATAAAAAAGGTGATCACGCCCACGGTTTTTACATAGTGTGACAGTCTAAAGCTGCCTTAGATGTGGTCCGAATTGTAGTACATACAGTAGTAATACAAAGTCGTACATAGGTTGAGTCAATAGGTGAGCTTAAACGTATTGTAATGTCCGTCTTTACACTGCAGTGAATTAAATGCTGCATGCTGAACCGACACTCACAATACACACACACACACAAACACACACACACACACAGCTTGTAAAGCTCGATCTCATAAATGTTCAATAAGTACACACAGAGCATGAGCGGTTCTCGATTAAGAAAATGATGGTCATCTATCACTGCCTATCCTTTATGCAAATTCTTCAGTCTTTTCATGCAGGACAATTGCTCCCCTTCCGTCCCCTCTCGTTCTCTACTTTTCTGTGTGTGTGTGTGTGTGTGTGTGTGTGTGTGTGTGTGTTTGTATTTGTACATGCACCCACATGCATCCTCTGCTTCTTGGGTCCAGTTGTTTGATTAGAACACAGATTATTACTTGCTTATCAGCTTCCCATAATTAAGTTGTTTTGTCTCGGCTTAATAGATCTGAGAGTCGAAGCTGACTAGAGCGGCGCAGATGAGCAGTCCGACCCGCCGAGGAAAGAGCCGGACGAGGCGAGAGCACAAATCAAGTCTGTCTAAACATTCCAGAGTGCAAACAAACAACAGCTTACAATCACCGCACCAATAAACAGGCTCCTGCCTCAGCACTACTACTGTAATAGACCTAAACCAATCTTTTGTATATGGGTGTTTCATATATTATACAAATTTTTATACAAAATCTTAACCACATCCCCATCTCCCATACTAACTGGCTGCTTTACCACGTGACTTTTAATCCTTATTGTCATCAGATACGGTGTAAAATAGAGAGATTTCATAAACCTTTCTATCCAGGTCAGCAGTAAATTGCACTACAATGTGTAATACAGACGTGGGCAGGATTACATTACAGACGAGTTGAGGGAGGGTTTGGTGTACATCCATCAGCTATAACATTAACACCACCAAACCACTGACAGGTTAAGTGAATAACATTGATTATCTCAAAGTTGATGTGTTAGAAGTAAATGAAATGAAAGTGAACTATTTTGCCTTACTGTGTTTGCACACAGAAGGAATGTGACCTCCGCATTTAACCCATCTGTGCAGTGAAACACACACACCAGAGAACACTAGGCGGCAGTGAACACACTTGCCCGGAGCAGGGGGCAGCCCCAAACCACAGTGCCCAGGGAGCACTTAAGGGAGTTAGGTGCCTTGCTCAAGGGCACCTCAGTCGTGTTTTGCCCTGGGTGGGGATTGAACCCACAACCTTCCAGTCACAAGACCGGTTCCCTAACCACTAGGCCACAGCTGCCCCATAGGACGAATGGGCAAGTGTAAGGACTGTAAACAAAGACCGAATTGTAATGTATAGACGACTGGGTCTCCAAAATGGCAGGTCTTGTTGGATCCTCAAAAGCAGTGATTAGTACATTGCAAACGCGGTCCAACAAAGGACAACTGGCCAATTAGGGGTAAAACCTTGGGCTTCCAAAGCTTACCGATGTCTGTGGGGAGCGAAAGCTAGAAGACCGACAGAAGATCCACAGAAAAATCTGCTGCTAACTTGTTGGTGCCTGATACCACAGACCAGGTCTTGTGGAGTCCATTCCTTGATGGGTCAGAGCAGTTTTGGCAGCTGTTTAGCTGGTTATTATGGCTGATCGGTGTATATTCTGTGCTTGTACCCTGACATATGTCATATATAAGATGCTGCAAATCATATTATAAATTATTTATAATTATTGTAACTTAGAAATAAATTCAAGTCATTCAGAGTAGTGTCAAGTCATGTATGTATGGGGGAAAAACAGTTCAAGCCTTCTGTATGTTAACTAAGACGTAGCGACTTGACAGCTCAACACAGCGGTAAAGAGGTGAATTTATCGTCAGCTACTCTTGTTGTAGCGTTTAATTGTTAGAAAAGTGTTTTTGAGTGGACATGGTTATATCTCATCAGAGTAAAAACACACGATCAGAGGGATACGGTAACCTCTCAGTGGCCCAGCATTTCCTAAAACAGGAAAAAACAGCGCCACAATAGATGCAATGTGCAACAGAAAGAAAAGAAGTAGTGGCCTATCAAAGACTAGTATGGGAACAGGAAAAAGGAGATTTCAATGACACAATGTCTCTCTCTCTCTCATTCTCTCTCTCTCTCTGGTGTGACATTAAGAGGGACATTCAGTTACGCTCTGCCCATAGATCAGATGGAGTTGCTGGAAATAGAGGGACGAGTCGAGGACAGGACATGGGAACGAGAGTGGGAGAGAAAATAAATGTGACAGTGGGAGATGATGAAGGCAGACGAAAGAGCGAGGGAAACGAGATCAAAGGCCATGTCTGACTTCCCTCCAGATAACGTGTGGCACAATTAGACATCCTCGACAACTTCCATTATGCCTGATCAAATATTTATCGCACTTTCCAGATGATGTCGTCCCCTCTGTCGCTCCATTTGCATAACAAATGGAAAAGACACTTAACAAGCAAGTGGAAGATGGGGGTGGGGTGGGGGTGGGGGTTTGGGGTTAGGGGGGACATTACAGGCAGGATAACTAGACAGAGAGATAGAGAAAGAGAGAGTGGAGGTGTCAAAGTTCTGTTCCGGCTCCCTCCATTTCATTTGGCAACGCCGACGCCTCTGTCATCAGTTGTGCATGCGGGAGGGGGTTTGAGGGGCCGCCGGTGACCGTTGAACGAGGATAGCTCGCTGATGCTACCTCACAGAGCTATTAATCATTTTTGCATCGGGAGAACCGGCACCAAATTGAGCTCATCAGTCTCTATATTAACCAGGAATCAAGGTACAAGGACAGGTTGGCGGCTGAGGGAAACTAGCTAAAGGCAGACGTTTTTTATTCAGTATTATTCTCCTCTATTTAGTTCTAGATTCACGCAGCGCCGGACCGGGAGTTTTCACTGAAGTATGCCCTGGAGCATAGACACCACAAGCTTGCGGAAATATTCCGTAGGCAATGAACACCATACTTCCTGTAGAACGCTCCACAATTCTGTTGTATTCCGAGGTGTAGGAAAATCCGAGTTCCACAGCGTCCTGCATGGTGTCCCAGATGTGTTCAATAATGTTGAGATTAGGTGGGAATGGCAAAATCTCTAACTCAGATGAGTGTTCCTCTAACCATAATTTGGCATCTCTAGACATTTATGGTGGTGCATTGGTGGTTGGTGACAGCTGACAGTGGTTGGTGTGGTAACATCATTGGTTCCCATGTGAGAGACCCGGGTTAGATTCCCGGTCTGGGCAGCCAGTCTGTGCTACACCAATAAGGGTCCTTGGGCAAGACTCCTAACACTACGTTGGCCTACCTGTAATGCCAGTAACCTTGTAAGTCGCTCTGGATAAGAGTGTCTGCCAAATGCCGTAAATGTAAATGTAAAATGCGTTGTCTTGTCGGAAGAGGCCAAACTCAACAAAAAGAATGCAAGACATGAACGGGTATCAGAAAAGGCAGCACACAAAGTGTTGACCTGTAGGTCAGGGGTCCGATATATACCATTATGGAGACACCAGTTATCTGCACCATTTTTTTTACAGACTGTACAAGTTTTTCCGCCACTTCAGTTTGTATAACTTACTCACTTACTCAACTGCAGCGTCCCGGGCCAGAGCCGTTCTCTATAACTGTGCCTCGCTACGGCCCTGGGCTGTAGAGAAAGTTGGAGAAATGAAAGCGCGAGGACTGGGGTTAAAGGTGATCGAGCCTCGTGACAGGACAGACGGAGAGGAGGACAGACATAACGAGAGAATGAAGAATGAGCACCTCCGCTTAGAGCTGACAGGCCTGTGGACGGAATATGGATGACTCTGAAGCGCAGGCATCAACCAGCCACCAACGTAGATAAAACCAACAAAGGTGTGGGAGAGCAGGGAGAGAAGGAACGAGAAGGGAGAGAGTAGGGGGGTGCGTAGGAGAACAGGGGAGGAATAAAATGATGTTGGCTTCGCTGTCTTACATTTGTTTGGCTGTCAGGAAGAGGAGAAGCTGTGCATGACTCCGGACTGTAAATCACGTGTAATCAGTCTAGTGATAATACCACAGTAATCTTCTTCTGCTTTGCCGTCGCTGACAACAAAATGAAAGACCTCCAAGTATCCGAGCGAAACGATTCCCCCTGGCATTGACGAAGACGAACCGACTCACACAGTGTACATACACACGTCATACACACCGCTACATAGTTTTGCCTAGAACAGACCGCATGTCTTACACAATCCACACGTTTTGACTCACTCAGAAACACTTACCAAAAGAAGACATGGTCTCAAATCGTCCTGCTCTAAAACACGTCCAGTTCCACAAGAAGTCACGTTGCCAATTAACCTCTCTCTCTCTCACACACACACACACACACACACATTCTGAGATAGGGGCTATGCTAGTGAGGAAGGCCTATCTGGCCAGTCAACGCTGCTAACGTGAGAGAATGTCAGTGTCAGAGATAGGATGAGTGCAGGAGGACGATGGTGCAAGGGAACGGACATGCAGAGGTCAAGCGGAGGGGGACAAAGAGTCAAGCACAGAACTCAGACGGAGGCAAGAAAGAGACAACGTGTGTATGTGTGTGTGTGCATGGTATTTCCCTGTTGAAGTAAAAAATATCTCTACGGCTACTCTCTTTTAGATACTGAGGTCAAAGGTCAAGGAATGACTAAGGAGTGTAAAGGAACAGGGGGGTTATAAGTTGCGATAATGGCAAATCATCGGTTGAACAATATGTGTGTGTGTGTAGGAGGCTGGCAGAGTCACTGTGTCCCCTCCACCCAACCCGTGCTGGCACACATGAGGCAGCTTTGCTCTCCAGATGCAGCCAGCATTCCTTTGATAGGATGATACAGGGGTTGGGGACTAAAGCTGTTCCATATGACACTCCTCACATGGCTCTGTCTGACCACCTCTCTCGCTCTCTCTCTCTCTCTAGCTTGCTCGCTCTGTGGGGGCAGAGGGAGGATTTCACAGGCACAACAAGGGGTTTGTGATGACAGGGGCCAGGCCTCGTCACACACCAAAGGATCTGTGTGTCTTTATCTCCTTTAGCTCGCCCACCATGGAGTGAGGGACAAGCAAAAGAGAGACAGAGGACTGAACTATGAAGCGGTGGAATGATAATACACTCTTTGAGTGTACTGGCGAAGATGAAAATGGATCTGAGCGATCTGAGCGTTTCGCACTCGAAGGTTCATGCATTGATGTGTGAAGAGATGCAGGAATCTTCGTCTTTTTCATCTCGCCTTGTCCACTTGACCCGATCCAATCCTCCAGTCCTCCGTGCCTACTTACCTTTTCCCACTTTTCTCCTCTCTTGACCTCCTGGGTGGGCCTTGCATTTTTTCACCCCCCCCTCCTTTCTCTTCTTATATTTTTTCAAGTGCTGCACTAGTAGGTAGGAGTTTAATCCCTCTCTAATTCCTGGAGCTGATTGGGTTTACAGGGCCAGGGATCAGGCGTGTAGGCCAGTCCCGCACACTGTGCCGAAGAGCCAGGACCCCGGCTGCCGGGAACAAAAGGACGTCTGTTCGCTCGCCCCTCGCGCTCAAGAGGCTTACGGACATTTTTCTCATTTTTGAACAGCTAATATCTTGCAAAAGTTGTCTAATCTCTTTAAGTTTAAGTTGAGCTTTTGTAAAAGCCCAGGCTAGCCATGCTTATGACTTGACTGTTATCCAGCATCGTTTAATTAGGTCAGAGTGGAACTGCCTGGTGGGGAAGACAGACACATGTCCAAGTCCGGAGCTTTACAACACATTCTTTAATGGTGCCTAGTTTCATTCTGAAATTCTCCAATCAACATCAGCATGATTATTTTACATGTTCTCACTGTACTGCTGTAGCTATGTTTCCTTATTCTCACCCTGCCATATACTTATAGGAAACCTAATAAACAGCCGCTCTCTTAGCTAACGCTGATGTACGAGCGTATACTATGACCCTGAAGTACAGGTGAAACTTCTTCAGTGACACACATGATCTTCCTTCACTACCAAACTGGCCTCAGTGCAAGTTATAAAAGCCTAACTAATCACATAATTACATCCAATAAAGGCCTGAATGGAGAGGGGACGGACATGACATCAGTGAGAGCTGAACAGGAATGCTTGGATTACAGTTTTGTCCTCTCCTTATTTACCTTTGTAATGGGATCGAGACACAGGACACCGCTTTTTGACAATGCCCATTGCGTCCAGCGCAAGTACATACTAATTCACTTCTCCCCCTCTGGCTGGATGAGAAACCGCTCGGGTTACAGGAAGCTAACCTGAGCTCGGATCCAGCTCTCTCAGACGTGAATCTTTAAAGGAGACAGGGCAGCGATCGGCGCACCTGGACCCGCTATTGAAAAGGCTGGGTCAATGGGACACCAAACGGTCACAATGGCGCACTAATCTGTGGAGCGTTCCTGCCGGGGCTTGGGAAACGGCAGGGCGAGGCTCGTGTCGAGATAGCAGCGTTAGACAAACCCACTGTTTTGTTTTGACAGGCTCGTCTATTAAAAATATGCAGTGAGATTAAATCACTCCACCAGATCAGATGTCTCAGCTGTTGCACAACACTGAGCGTCAGCTTTTACAGAAGCGTGAAGATCAGCAGCTGAACAACCTTCCTAATGACGCCGGTACCTTTCCTGTCCCGGCTGGGAAGTGTTTCCTCATCGCAATGCATAGATTATATTTTTCAACCAGTTCCAATAGGAGTGTCAAAATAGTTGCACTCTGGATTTGACAATGGAATGACAGAAAGGTTGCCGGTTCAATTCTCCATACAGACAAGACATAACTAAAGTGCCCTAAGCAAGGCACTTAACCACCCAAATGGTCCCCAGGCTGTCGCCCTGCTCCAAGCAAGTGTGTTTCACTGCACTGCTATGTTAAAAACAAAGGTCAGACTCCTCTGTGTTCAAGCACAGTAGGCCAATCACTTCACTTTCACTTTACTCTGACAGCAATGCTAACTATAATTTAAATCAAGGGTTCGTATCAATGTATTAATTCAAACATGTTATTGTTTGTATAGAAAGAGCTTACACAGAGGTCTGTACTGCATCCCAGATGCTCCACATTACTACATAATCAACTTTAAGAATACCTCCGTTTTGTGCCCAGCTACACCACTTTATCCCAACATTGATTATTTTCCGACAATACGCATGCCCTGATGTATTTTCTTTCTTAGTTATCAACTAGCACTCAGGGACTCTATGACCCATAGCCCTAACCTTTGACTTTACGGGTCACCTCGCTTAAGTAAGTGTGTAAGAAAGCGCATTTCACTCCATCTTACTTTCCTTGTCACGGCGTAATTTCTAAATCTAAATGCTCTCTTCATTCCATCCATCCATCATTGCCAGTATCCTACCCGTTCTCATCAGTTCATAAGTCGTCAAGTCTCTCTGGCCAGCCATCCCCGCTGTCCCCATTCCCATTCTCTCTTTCTCTTCTCTTTCTTTCTCTCCTTCTCTGCAGACACAGATGTGCCAGTGCTGAGAAACCATGCGCCTGGTGCGTTGGCACAGAGCGAGAGCTACAAAGAGCGTCTGATTGGAAGCAGCGGGTGAGGACTTTTAACGAGAGCCGGTGAATAGAGACCAGCGGTGAGCCAGGCCGCCTCTGCTTTGCCCTGCTCCTTCACACACCCAGCTGCCTGGCTCTATCAAAAGCCACCCGCAACAGGCGGCCTCGCTCTGCCTGCCTTTACCTTTGACTCGCACACACATCCACATGTAGTCAAGACCCACTCTTAACACACGTAGGCGTTGCAGGGGCCTGAAGCCAGCACATGTTACACACACAAAAAATATATTGGTCTCTCTCTCTCTCTCTCTCTACCTCTCTCTCATACACACACACCTCATTACAGAAGCACAGTCCAAAATTTTGAGATGCTTCTCACTACCAAAAGATTGCCAACAACTGGGACTGAGTAGAACCTTATCATCAGAGTTGCTTCAAGCTGTGGCAGTACAAGTCACCCTCGGATAACAAAGTTTCTCATTATTTCACCTTTTCTCCTGTGCACCTGATTACAAAGAAAGAAAAAAAAAAAAGCATATGTGTTTCTCAATTAAAACTCCTTCCAGTTTAATTCCGAACACGGTGCAACAGAACGAGTTGTACAGCCAGGCGGTTGATCTGTCCAGTCTGGAATCGCAGCACATATTTCACCAGTGACATTTCATACTTGTGGAGCCACTGGCCTTTTAGAGGAGTGACCTTTGCTATCGATCTCGACCCTCTCCATCCATGCGGGCTGCATGCTGCGTAGAGAGGCTTATTTTCCTCCGAGGGTAGAAGGAAAGGAAAGGAAAGGAAAGGAAAGGTGGGGATGGGGGAGACTGCATTATAGCTTACATGTAGCATTGCTGGAGAAAAGTCAGAGTGCTGTGTGTTTTTTATTTCAGGTCTTAGATCTGATCCTTAGACTTATATCAAATCATTTCCATAGTAATGTATGATTTGCTTAATATGATGTAACACAAATGAAGTGTCCGGGTAAGACACACATGTAGGACTGAAATCACACAATCAAGCATTGTTAAACACAATACCTAAACACTATAACATTAGTATAAATAATAGTCTATTAAATGCAATTAGCCTATCAAGCATAGCCTGCTAAAGCATACTAATCAGAACTAGAGTAATGACATCATTTTCTACCGATCCAAAAATAATAGCCTGTTATGCTATTTCTTAACTTGGCAGCGAGCGCGCAGACATTCTGTTGCTTCTGCCTCATGTTTTGGACCGCGTAAAAAAAAAATGGATGCTGTGCCGCCTCGGTGATACTAAATAAAAGTATCTTGCACTATTTTAGGCATTGGTATGCTACACCGATGCTGGTCCAGGATTGAGGAGAAAAGCTAGAGGAACTAATTTCGGAACCGCGTCTCTTCCCACATCTCACGTTTATCATTCCTTTACACCGCGCAAAATGAAGACATCTGTGTTTTCGGCTTTACTCATTAGAGTCTTAATTACAGTAACTGCAAAATTAACACGATGACTGGGGGTTTAATTGGCAGATCTTGGAGGCTGGGAAAACAACAAACAAATCCAGACCTGCTCTCGGTACGTGTGTGCTAAATTACCGCCATCGCCGGAGTGTATAGATCAATGTATAATCAGATAGCCTGACGAGCCTTTTGAAGGCCTGGAAGCCAAGATTAGCCACTCAGCTCCCCATTCAGCCATAATTAAGGCCTGTTAATTGCTACAAAAGGCCATTTGCAAAGAGAGGCGCACATTACTCTCCTGGTCTAAAATGGTGTCTTTGACAGTCTTTGATAGCTTAGCTCCAGACAGCCCCCACAGCTCACAGTGTACGCGTCTCACTTAGAGTGGAAAACAAGTCCGTCTGTGTCTTTGTACGGGATCGATTTGATTTGAATTTCACGCTGACTGTGGCTATGAGGCCATGCTGGCGCTTGAAAGACATCTTTATCTTGGTGTCCATTGGACTTAACCCTCTACGGCAGTGATTTCTCTCTCTCGCTCTCTCTTCCTCTCTCTCTCTCTCTCTCTCTCTCTCTTTCTCTCTGAGTGTAGCGTCTATAGGTTTCAACTATTTGTACTTTATATCCAATCATGAGCAAACACGACAATGGCTGACTTTTCAGTAGATCGTATTAATGGAGCTTGTGGATTTTTCAGGTTGCTGAGTGGACTGAATTTCCCATGTTTGCTTTCATTAGTTCCTCCCATATATGAACCCATATACCGCTATAGTTTCTTATGTTTTATTACAGTTTAATCACTGATACTTTAGTAGACCATATGGAATGATACAGAATAGTGATTAAACAAGGGAGCCTGTTGTTTTGTTGTGAAGGTTATTAACTACTCAGTCTTAGATTTTAATAAGACTCTAAATTTAGTGCTTTATTGAAGGCAGGCTGACATGAAGGATAAACCTATTAACGCTGTAGAGAAAAAAAGACTCAGAAATTGGCAGTATTAACTTTAACATAAATATGCGGTGTGCGACAAGTGCCTAATTAGAGCGATTCAGAATTTCCACGTGTTCTAATTTTTTATGCGCTAAACATTTTATAATTTCTGAATATATTATATATTATATACACTACTGTATCCCTACAAAGTCATCGTTTTCCCCTTTAACCTGTTCTTCATCTGTATGCATGTTGTAGAATATGCACAAACCCTTACATCATGGTACAGCACAAAAGCCAGCTATTGACTTCCACTCTGGTCCATTTATATTGACTCCTATTGGCCTTGGCTAATTGCGCTTAAGTGCTAAGTAATTGGCACTCTGTTGTTGCTTTGCAAATTACTAATCAGCCCGGCGCAGTTACAGCTCTCGTGGAGTGCTCAAGGAGCTGTTTTTTTAACAGTGGCCTTAACATGTCGGAATAAAAACTTTTCTTTTCTTTCAGCAGCAAAGACAGTGAAGCTGTGGCTCGATCCATCCTGCTCTGGTGTGTGTAGGTGTTTCATCGCGGATCAATTACACTGTAAATCATTTGGGTTCTAGCTCCAGCCACTCAGTAGTGACCTGGAGGGGAGAGTAGTCGTGAGGAACACCTCAGTCACTATTCAGACTTACTATAGTCACTAATAGCACGTGCATGTGAAAACGTATAGAAGTAGCTGCTGAAAATTAGCTGCTAATAGCTACAAGACACAACTGATCAAAATAGAGACTTGAGTCAGTCAAATGCACCGTTTTGTGTTTACATTTGAAAGCATGGTGAATTGGGTTATACTAAAGTGCCAGAAAAAAAACAGAACAAATGAGCATTTGCAAAATACATAGGCTGATAATTAGCTCAAATGCGCCGACACACATGTCTAGAGACGCCAAATTGTTAGAGGAACATTTATCTGAGTTTAAGGTTTTTTAAGGTTAGGCCGTTTCCACCTACGCCACCAGATCTCAACGTTATCGGACACATCTGGGATGCCATGCAGAAATTCTGTGGACCACAGAAATCCTACATCTCAGTATACAGCAGAATTGTGGACCCTTCTGTAGGAAGTGTGGTGTTCATCGCTTACAAAATATTTCCACAAGCTTGTGGAGTCCATGTCCCATTGGGGACCTACCAAGTATTAGACTGGTGTACCAGTTTTTCTGGCATTTGAGTGTATATGAAAGAGGTTACTCTGTAGTAATCCGCCATCGACTTTATCACAAGGGCCAGTATTGAGCTAAAAACAAGGTGAGCTCTGAAACGGGAGCGTTAAGATCTTGTCTACTTTCTGTAAGAGACCACTTTCTTTCCACTGATTGCATCTGAGGGTGTATCGGAAGGTGAACAGTTTGCCGCTGTACTTCCTTTAATAACTACTCTTATATGATGTCACTCAGGCAGGGTAAATACCTGCATTATACTGTGTTTCTTTTTTTTTTCACTGTGCGCTGTTTGCATTTTTAAGCCCTTTATAATTACGCGTTGTTTGTGCAAACATTTGCCGATTCTTAGGATCAGTAAAATCTTTTCGAGAGTGTGTGGGTAGGTAAAGGTAAGGGTAAAATTAAACTAACTGCACTTTTCTTTGCGAAAGTTCACATTCTGGGCAATTGTGTTTTTTTTTTTTTGTTTTTTTTTTACACAAAGAACATAACCTAAAATGGACCTACGCTGGATCTTTGCTGAACCCCCAGTTGATTTTATTTTGTACCAGTCTCCATGCACTGTCTGTTTGCGAACTCTGCACCCAAAAAAAGAAGAATACCTTTGCTCATACGCATTAATGTTCTGAAACACATGAGGTCATAGCTTGTTTCTGGATGGCGCGTCAATAGCATGCAGTAACTTTTGTTTTCTTTTTTTTTTTTTTTTTAAGAGCACGCATCATTCTCTCAATTATCAGAGTTGGACCAAAGCTGCCTCTTGGATAAAACATATCAGGCCTTGAAACGTTACCCAAACTAAATATGATCTATGGGAATCCTTTTCGTGTTAAAATCCCATTCGCGGTACGCTCCCCGCTCTATCCTCTGAGTAGGAGGCACAGAAAAAAAAAGAGACAGGGATTGTGGGTGAAAGCAGATGGATAAGGGGATGAGAAAGACGGGACTCTGAAACAATAAAGCCCTCTTTCCTGTGCAGCCTGAACAAACACGTATGCCTCCCGCCTATTTACCTCTTTTTTTATATATCTTTCTTCCACCGAACCCTGAGTAGACACAAAAGGCATTAAAGTATTACGTGCTAATGTTTTTGGAAGTGTAGCAGGGAGGTAGCATCGAGCGGCCCCTTAAACGTCTGGAAGGCAGCACATGGCAACCATTAGCGCAAGGCCCTCTGTAATGCTGCTAAAGCTGCCTGAGGCTCACCTACTACCTCCCAACCTCTCACTGCAGCACACCGAGACACAGGGACAGTGTGTGCATGTCTGTGTGTGTGTGTGTTTGAACACACTGCTGGACCCTGTGTCAGAGGTCCACGGGGGCACTCTGTTCACACACACTCCTCAAGCCCCAGGGATGACACCCTGAAAGGTACGAGGTTGCGATGAGAGCGCGGTGCGTTTGTAATTTGTTTTGACGTTTTTCATTAAGGACACACATGCGTGGGATCGTCCTCCAGGCAAAAGGAGCCCCATTGATTTCTAAAGCTTGCACGGTCAGAAAGAACGTATTAATTTCGAAATGTTTATCAACACAGGAGCCAATACTTGGTAACCAACTACGTACAAGAAAATCCTGCAAGGCTATTATAATCTCTCAAAGGGCACGGTGAAATGGAAAATGTGACGCATCCAATCACCTTCAGATATACTTTCTGGGCTTGGGCACATGCAGCATTGTTTGCTTGTTTGTTTGTTTTATTTGCATCCCAGGTCCTACGAGACTGACGTTCGAAGCTAGCTCTGCGTTTATGTGCCTTTGGCAGCGGCTGCAGTTTGAGGCCCCATAAAGCCGGCAGTGACAGTAATGAGAGAGCTCAGTCCTGCTGCTTTATAGATCTGCTCCACACCCACTGGCAGAGAGAGCCATGGACACCAGAACACTAGGGATTGTACAGGGGGTAGATGCTACAGGAAAAAGAAGAAAAAAAAGCCCTCCCATGATCTGTAAGTGCCCCAACACCAACAGGGAGACAAATGTAAATTTGCGGGTGAATGTGGGTAGAGGAAACATTATATAGAACGAATCAGAATCTTTGCATGTACTCTGTTTATTTTAAAACCCGATTGTTTGACAAGCAGGGTGATGCACTTCGTGACTGAATTCTGGATCAGATGTATTATTTTACATAATGTAAGCAAGGTCCAAGTTTATGTCTGCAAGACAGAGCTGATGCACATTTTGTTTGATTTGCTCACACGTGCAGGAAGCGCAACACTTTCCTTGACGTTCGCCCGGGTGTAGCACACATACCTGAATGCTTAAGGTTAGCCAGTGGCGGGAGGCCAAGCAGTGCCGAGACCACACACAAACATACACACACACAAACTCCTCGACAAGTAAACACCACATCAAAACGGGCTGCGCTCATTTCAGCTCGCATCCCTCCGTGGCGTAATTGGTAAAATGTGGCGTCCATTAAAACTTGCTGACATCACTTAGCGATGAACTAGGCCGGCGAGCGCTAACGAGGCCAGTGTGCTAGCCGGGCCCGTCCGGATTTCCCACATCCAGACACCGTTCCATTTGGCTCCTAGCAACATGCCGCCTTATCGGCCCGGCGTTCGTAAACAGACTGAGCGCCAGCGTCAGATGGACATGCACAGTGAACATGTTCAAAAGTGTGTTGAAGGGGCTCGAGAGTCAAATTATTTGCACATGTGAGAAGGACTCTGGAGCATGGTGTCAACTCGTGCTTTGGCCGCGTACTGTAAACAGCATGGGAGCCTCTCAGGTTTCGCCTCCATTGTGCGTATGTATGTGTGTAGGAGGGGAGTCCCAATTGCCTCAACGAAACCCTATTATAGAGACAATATGGTTTTGTAAATTTGCTTGCTTGCCCTTGTCACTCTCTCTCCCTCTCTGTCTTTACTCTCCTCTCCCCACACTAACCCCCCCCCCCCACTACCACCACCACCAACCCCTCTCCACTCACTCTCTTTCCTTGTCTTTCTCTAGGCTATTCACTTCACCTAAGTGGGTGGAGAGCAGAAATGTGTGGTTTCGTTTCGGAGCGAAATCTAATTAAAACATGGTTAAGTTCACTCAGAGAGCTCCATTACAAGCGCGGTGTTTGAGATTCGGTCTACAGCCGCTCGGCTTTCTCCATTAACACCTGCTTCTTTTCCAATTAGCCTCTGCAATAAAGACAAATGATCCAAAGGGGGCCCAATTAATTCACTTCTGTCAAAGACTCCACGACCAAACTGTGTCACTGTGCTCACACAACACAATGCGAGCATGGGCGCCTGGATGGATACACACACACACACACACACACACACACACGCACACACACACACAAACAACAAGTCGATATAGAGGCGCATAACCTTTATGGTAATTGAAATATGTCACCACAATTTTTATATTTTGCGTGAGTGACCGGGAACATAAGAATCAGTGGTTTCTATATAAGTACATATAGCAAGGGGGTAAGTAAGTAACTGAACATAAGCAGTATGATAGAATAGTTAGTGCTGAGTGTTTTATGTCTGTCACCTTTACACACACTGATACAAACACACTGATTCGTCTT
>JAOVVF010000035.1:5721642-5734525 GCA_028565595.1 Duopalatinus emarginatus | reverse complement strand
ATATAAATCACACATATGGAAGAATGGGTCGTGTTCATTCCACCACGTCAGTGTCTCTCAATCTGTTTCGCTCTTCTCAGAGAAGACGAATTCCTCTGATTTGCCCCGAGTTGCTTGTTTGCCGGGCTGCACCACTCCCATCATTCATCACTTGCTGCTGTCCTGCTCTGTTTGTACAGCAGACCACTGTGTTTGTTCTACCTGCTCGTTCCTCTGCTCGAGCATGGCTGTGCTGAACAACAGCGCAGGACATCCCCCTTTTCTTCAGTTCTGGAGAGGAGGCGGTGGAGGAGAGGAAGAGGTGGAGGAGCGATCAGACAGGTGGTAGCTTGTTGGAAAAGAGGCATAACACACGGCCTAGCGTTGCCACAAATATCCGAGCGTGTATAATGTGTAATAAGGACTTGATGCTGACTACATGCTAGGATTCTTAGTGAGCGCGGTGATTCTTTATCTTTGGGTAATCATTGTCCTTAAACCAGACAGAAGGGTCATGATGGAACTTTTGCTTATCTGCTGGCTTTTCCCACCTGCAATGGTGACTTTTTTTCTATGGACAGGGCTGTTGGATAAATATAGTAGACTCATACAAACAAAAATGTGACACCTTAGAAAATTAAGGCTTTGAAAATTAAGTGCTATTAGATAATAAAACACTATACAGTACGCTTATATATATATTCGGTTGCCCCCAGAAAGACAACCGGAGAACCCTTACAGATGTGAAACCTTCACATGGAGACAAACACTGTGATTTACGGCAGTCGTAAAACACTGTAAAAGGCCTAGCTTTGAACGAGTGTTTATTTAAGTCCATTCAGACACAAAGGAACACAGTCATTTAACACTGCAGATTTTACTGTTATTGCGTAGGGTTTGGCAGTTTCACCTGTGTGGGCCAAATCACCTTGGATCACCGGTATATCATAAATCATAAAAGAAAAGGTGTCATCATGGACTACTGATTGCTGTAAGAAATATTAATTCAAGTTCAATCGGGTACTTAATTGTTACCTGGAATGAAGTAAAATAAATAAATAAATAAAATAAATCAAGATGTTAAAGATCAACTGTCCAGTGCTTAATCTTGGTTTTGTCTTCTTTGGCATCCAAGGACTTGGGGGATTGTTAAGACACTTTTTCTTTGAGCTGGAGAAGAATGGCGAGTACCTGAGTGAGGCCGATTTATAAGGGGCCTCACGCGCAAATACATGGCAGAGCCCATCGCTGCGTTTTTCCTATTACCTCTTTTCCATTAACTTCCTGCCTCGATAAGATTTTAATCAGAACTCTAAAATTACCCGCCTTGACATTTCTCGAGTCGAGCCATAGTGCCTTCGGAGCGCTTCGGCCATGTGCGGACGCCTTGTTCTCCCCTTGTTCCTTTGAATGGGAGTTAATTTGGAGTGCATGATTTATCTTGGCGGGACTAAGCATGACGAGGCCACCACCTTTATTTTGTTTTTCAAAGGGAGGTCGGGCGGGGGAGAGCGTTATTGCAGGGTTGTCCAGTGATTGCATTCGGCGGGGGAGAGTGAATGGAGAATCGGCGTGTCGCCTGGGCTGCTTTTTTTCCAGAGCACGCATTCAAAGGGCAGATTAGGCGCCTGACCGCGGGGATGACGGACGGACGGCTGGCCGTTATATGGACTGACAATGGTGTGAATACCTGACAGGATCAAGGCTGCCGTGACTAGTCCTGTTAGCCGTGTTCTCTCACTCCCCTTTCCTTTTTTTCTTCTCCTTCCTTTCTGAAGGACAAAAAAAGCGTTCCAGTTGAGTTAACACTTCCTCTGCCGTGAGCATGGGTGCCCATCACGCATCACGATCATATTGGAAAAAAAAAAAAAAAAAAAAGAAAAGGCATGTCAAATGCATTAACATGGTTAAGTTTAATGCTCACGATTCTTCGCCTTCTTACAGAGTTAATGTGCCGTCTTCAGGTACATCTCTAACAAGGGGCCACTGACCCTCTATAAGTGTGTGTGTGTGTGTGTGTGTGTGTGTGTGTGTGTGTGTGTAAGCCACCTAGGTGACAGCAGACAGGTGACAGCTGCCATGATGTTGAAGGCCAAAGTGCCTCACAGCTGCCCATATTCACACAAAACCTAACACACACACACACACACACACACACAGACACACACATCCACACACAGCTTGACCATAACCTTGGCAAACAGCAAACATGTCTGGCGGTTTACAGGCCATACGTACCCTATTTTCATTCCTGAACAGAAAAGCAACATTTTGATCAAAAGATCCCTACCTCTTTCATAACTATATAAAGTGCCCTATAAAGGTGGTCCCTCCATATGAAAGATTCCAACAGATGTGAAAGGCAGCGCTGCCAGGTCCAGCTAGCTATTTCCTGTATAGCGATGCACTGTTTGTGATCGCACTGCCGCTGACCACAGCACTGGTGATTGATTTATACTTCCTTAACCTCGAGGCAGGTAAATTACGACTCGTTATAGCCTGTCGCGTTTGGACGCATGGCAAAGTCGTTACCTTGCCTCGATATAAATTGTGATCAAAACATCCTAAACTGCAGCTAGCAATGTAACACCTAACCACTATTACTGTATACTATTGGTAGTCACCTTGTGGCTGCAGTGTGTCTTTAAATTCTACCTTTAGGCACTACTGACTACTGAAAAAAAAAAAAAAAAAAAACTGGTCTAAGATCCGCTGGTGGAGGTGGATGCTGACAACAGCGCGGTTATCTGTGCGGGTCAAGTGGCTCCGTGTCACTTCCTTCTCAAGTGATCTGTCTCGGTATCGCCGTGTCTGCCTGTCTCTGTCTCTCTTTCTCCTTCTCTATGCCTCACACACACACACAGCCTACATCTAAGGAAGAAGGATATACACTCTTGAGAATCGAATGACCCTCAAAGTCTTGTGAATAACCTTGGCTGTAACCTGGCCTGGCTGAACAACAAAGGACCCGGAGCGCTTATAGAGACGATTATAAATTCTTAAACGTTTAAAAAAAAATAAAAAATGGTCGCTGCGAGCGCAGAGTCCTGACAGAGAGCTAAATAACAAGATCTAAATAACCGCACACTTTCGAGTTTATGTGCAGGACCTCACATCTGCCCCAGTCACTGGAGGCCTAGCAAATGTCAAGGTTGTGACTAAAGACATGACAAGGGCACGGTCTCTACATCTGCAACCAATTACGGAGGTGGAACTGCCTATCCTGTCCTCCATTATGTTACCATCCCTCTGACCTCTTTGTGAAAGAGTAAATAAAAGAGCCTTCAGCATATGGAGGAGGGCACAGATGTGGGTACAGGATCACCAGTCGGGGCTTGGCTAGTTTATAGAGAAAGAAATGTAAAAATAATTCTTCTAAATAAAGACATAAATCAGAGATAATTAATACTTTAGTAAGACATTCATTGTAGATCCCTTTCGTTCATTGATGCACAAAAAAAAACACTTATGCACAAAATAAATTCAAATGGAATCAGTACACGGCGAATATTAACGAGTGCTACGACATTTCAATATTTGCAATGTGAGTACGTCTATATATTATTCCCATATGTTGAGACACTTGATCTTTAGGAGAAAACTCATGAAGTCTGGACTTGTGTCTGAGTATCTACACATAGCCTCCTCCTCCTCCTCCTCCTCCTCCTCCTCCTCCAACTCTTCACATTCTGCTCATCAGTGTGTGAGTCCACATTGACAGTCCCCTCTGACCTCCAGCACTCACACACCCAAACAAACCAGTCCACTGTTTTTCTGTCTCACTTCCGTTAGCATTTGGAACAACACAACGCACCATGGATCGGCTCTGGAGGATACCATGACTGGGCAACAATGGCTTTGTTGGTTCATTGTGCTTATTCCCTCCTCCCTCCCCCTCCTCGGATCTCTGTTTCGTGCTAATTAATTTAATCCTGTAAGCAGGTGTAAGCCTGCTTGTTAAGGAGCCAAGTTTAGGCTGCCCAGAGCAAAGTTCGCGCGAACACAGCCCAGCGATTGTGAAAGGGGAGAATTAAAAGCGGGCATAAACAACAACAGTGAATTGCCCAAACGGCAAGCGGAAAATCCTGTTTAGGGACCAGACAGCAGGGGGTGAAGAATAGGCCTGTTTTTTTTCCACCTCGGTCTCTAACTTACTCACGTTCCCTCTTTATTTCTTTCTTTCGCGTTTTTTTGTTCTATGCATCATCAATATCTTTCCTCTTCCACTCTTCGTCAGGACACAGAAAAGGGCCGAAGAAAAATGGGACACCGACGTTTGAAGCAGTGTCTGCAGAAGTTCCTTTTTTTTATATCTCCTCCTTTCTTCCTTTCTTCCTATGCTTTTCTTCTTGCGCCCTTTTACGGGGCTCTGCTTTAAATGTGCAAGGTACATGAGGGTCCGTCCAAGGCTCTGGTGTGAAGGATCAGTATTTGGCATGGCCGCCCTGCTGGAGAGCGGATAAAGAGAACCGTGTGAGGGAGCAGCATTTGGCGGAGGCCGCTTGCTGGAGGACAGATAAAGTGATGCGGCCGGGAGCTTTTCAAACCCTGCCACCGCGATGAGGCCAACCGTGCCAGGGACGGATCCCTTTTCCGGCCCACAACGTGCTTCCAAGAGCCCCTTGGCACCAGCAAGACAGAGGGCTAGGGGAAACGGATCAGTGCAGAAAGAGAAGGGGATGAATATTCCTCCTTTTCTCTCTCTCTCTCGCTCTCTCTCTGTAAATCCTGACCACAGTCAATCAAATGCCTTTAGCGTTTTCCCACTTCTTTTCCTGGAGTTATCATGATCCCAGTCTACCCAAAAGCACATCCTCTTTCAGGCCCTGAGCTCGACAGCACTTTGCTTTTCTCCTCTTCTTTTTTTTTCGGTCCTTAGGAACCTTTTTTTTTTGTTCTTCATAAGGTGTCAGCAACACAAGTTCACCCAATACATTCCTTTCTGCTTGTAGTGCAACAAGCTATTGAGCAGAGATAAGCCCCTTTTAGAAACGAAGGAGAATTTAATTCAGCTTTGAGTGACAGCAGGAAGATTTATCCCCTCCACAGACAATGCAGGCTTTTCGGGGACTTTAATCTCCTCCAGACAATGGCGTGTTTTTCACCCCTCGTCCTGGGCTTTTCCCACGATGCACGCTGATTAGCACGGACCGATTGGATGCTGGCCATTATCTCTCATTTTCAGTGAATCGTCCACATTTGTGCAGAGAATGGCAAAAGGCGGACCGAGATGGAAAGGGGAAAGAGAGAGAGGGACAGCGGAGGGGAGCAAGAAAGAGAGGATGAGAACGAGGAAGAAAGAAGTAGTTTTGTGTGCCAAGTTCATTCAAGGCCCTGAAACATGTAGATGCCGGCTGAGGTTAAAAAACACTATCGTAGACACACAGTAAGAGCGAGTCTGAGTGGCATCTAGATAGGGGCAGATAAGAGGCTTCACAATGCTAAAAACATCCACAAACCCAGAGAAATATCCACATGTTCTTATTTTTAAAAAAGAATGAGTAATAAAGGAAGGTGCAATGCGTCTGGAGCCCCCCCAAGTACGTCTCTCTGTTATCACCAGCTGAGAGCCAATCATAGCCATTGCTGAGCTGAGCATCTCAAATGCCAAAGCAAATCAACCCAATTCCATTTACAGTTTGATTTATCCCAGGCAGCCTGGCATATATCTCAACTCCAGACTTGCCAATCCGGTGATGGACAATATGCTTAATGGGTCTAAAAAATATGCATGATCTCAGTTATTGAGCAATACTGATCGAAGCCTATTAAGTGAGCATGTATGGGGGATATAGATGACAAGTTCTGGCTTCGTTCCAGATAGACAGTGCTTAAGATTCATAGTCATGGCGGAGGGAGCAGTGAGTAAACACTAGCTGCTAGTTTTTTTTCAGATTTCCTCAGCGCTCTGGTGTAAGTTCGGTGGCATTCGATTCATCTCCCAGTCAATCCAACAATAAAACAATAAAAATAACAAACCCTGCGCTTCTACCACTGGGTATTTTTGTATTCCTTCAAAAATCCAAAAAAAACCCCAACCCACATGATGTAGTGTATTCCCATGCTGGGAATGAGGGAAAATAAATATTCCTCTAATTACAGAAAGAAGGCAAAAGACACAGGCAGATGTCAAAGATGACAAACCCCAGATGGGTATCTCAGCCTGGGATGCAGACGCCTCCTGACCACGAGGCTGGACAGAGACCCACAGCAGTGCCATTGCAGGCTTGTAGCTGCAAAAAGAGACGAGTCCCAGTGATTTTAAAATCTAAATATTTGTCTCTAGACTCGGCTGTGGGATCTCAGCTGAATTTCTTTTGCTCTTATGCTATACAAGCTGACACTGAAGCGGTAATAGGTAACAGACTTGATCTTTAAATGCATACACGTATTTTTGTCTAACAGTTTTATTCAGACAAATTTTATACTTGAATATAATTAATCATATTGTATGGTACAGTCCTGAGGGATTAACCTAGCCAGTGTTCTGTACCTTTGGCCAGGTGAATGGGATCTAACTGAGAACTACATGTGATGGGGAACAAGAAATGCTCTGGCATTGTTCCTGCAGGAAATCCCTGCCTGCATTCATACCTGCTGGTGTCTCACCACAAATCGCACCCCTTCCAATCTATTCACCCCCGGTGCTCAGAAAATGCCTTCTAAGAGAAAGGGTCAAGAACCTATTACCAGCTTTGATAACAATGACCCCCAGCCATGCTCCCCCACTCTTCTAGTTCTAGGCTCCCCTCCTCCTCACTCTTCCACTCTGTCGGAGTCCATCCGTCTATCTTCCCTCTTTCTCTTGGCACTCAGTCATATGCCACAGAATTTCAAAATCGGCTTATTTTGGTGCAGGGACCTGGATATGACTGAGTGCAAAATGGTTTGGATGAGTGACATGATGTCCGAAAGAGAGCAAGGGAAAAAAAACGTCAGAATCGCAGAAACTTTTCTTCTCGGATCCTTCCCATCTCCTTCGCTGCTGTTTTTCCATGTCTTATGCTGTTCCTTCTTTTTTTTTTTCTCCCCGCTCTCATTTTTTGGCAGCTTATGAGCACTCTAAGTTTCAGCTGGCCTAGTCACCGTCTTGCTGCGGCGGAACGGGTTTGGAGAACTCTCGCGCCGTTTTTATCAGGATGACTATTTTCGTGGCACTGCTCCCTCTCGCTGCACCCCTTTTCTCCGTCCGAAATAGTCTGCGCCTTAACGAGCCCTTGCCCGTCCCTTTTCCCAGCTATAAAAACAAGGCAGCGCTGAAGATGCTTGGAGGATGTGGTTATTATTGCGCCGAGGCCCGGGCCAGTTTCAGTAAATGATGCTCCAAACATAGCCTGAAAGGAATGACTTGGGCTTCTGCTCATCATTCCTCATTTGCACAGGCCATGAGTCAGCCATGGTGATATTATTTGTTCCAGAGAAAACACCGACTCTTTCTCTTTCGCGTACACACACACACTTTTTCCCTGACTATACTTGGCCTGGCTTAGTAATTCAAAAAACATGGCCATAATTTGCTATGACATGTTTCATTTCGGAGCTCTGATCAGATAGGCATCTCTATTGCAAGCATCCTCTGGACAGGAGTAAAGTGGGGCTATTTGGGCTGACTGGGAAATGGGTTTTGCATGGGCCAAAAAATGACCTGGAACCTGAATGGCAACGCTTTGTTTATTATTTCGCTTGCGTCCACCGAACTCAAATGAGCCATATGCCCCCACATGGATGTCAAGTCGAACTGTCCGCCCACATTACAGAGAAGAATGACATTAAAACCAAAAGGGACTTGTCTGAAAAGCATGATATTAAAAGCAGGAAACGGACCAGAAATAAAAAAAAAAAGTGTTCATTTAGATAGAAGATAAAGAGTTTAAAAAGACGCTGGATTGTATTTACTGGATTCAAAGTCAGTGGTTAAATTCTGTACTTTAGTAGGTTTACCTAAGCCAACCTTGGCCACATTTTCCTCAGGCAGGGGGAGGTGGAGTAAAGCAAAAGTAAAAGAGAGAGAGAGAAAGAGAGAGAAGTAGGTAAACGCTGGCCAGTGACCTGCTGAGGTTTAATTTGGGTGAGAGTTGAACAGGACGCCAGAGGCCATGGTGCCCTGTTCAAGAAGCGCGCACACACACACACACACACACACAGGGGAAATGTCTCTTTGCCCTTCTGCCACCTTTGTAAGAGCCATTACTTCCACCCACACGCTGTCCCTGATGGAGCAGCAGGCTTATCAACTCCAGTAAGAAAACGATCAGTCCAACACCAAACACACACAACCGCGGTTCACATGGCAAAACAGCCCATTCACTCAGGGTCATCAATACATTACTGATTAGACAAGTGCAAAATGATCCATCGCTTACTGGTTGTAACATAATGGGGAATAAGTCCGAATTATACACGATAACGTTTATTTTATGGTCCGGAAAATATCCATCTTTTTCCGCCAGAAAGTCGGGCGATGACTGAGTGAAACTGTAGCTTACAACTGCATCCGATTCGTCTTCTTGTGAGTTGATTATTTATGATGGCACAACACAAGTCTATTATGAGTTTACACACTGAGGCAAAGATGGAATGTGTTTCTGTCCAAACGTCACCCGAGACAGATTGTTCTGTTCAGCAGAAATATAAAAACCTCTCACACGGACAAAAATTTCGCAATGTGAAGATCTCCATTCATCCCTTATGTGTAAGGTAGAGCAGGCTTGAGCCATTTTAGCCAGATGCTAACAAACAGATAAACCACAAACACTTAAAAGGGTTGAATCATTTAGAAACAAACCCTGGGGAAAAAAAAAAAAAGGTTTCAAAGATGGCCGGAGGAAGTGCTCCTAAGTCAACAGTAGTAAATGGGCGATAATAGCCTTCACTGCTTCAACAGCTGTACAAGCTGATGTGCTCAAAGAAGGAAGAATAGCCCCTTTCAGATAGACTCGGTGTCTCTTAGGCACCCCGTTTTAACCCCTCCCAATTCCACTGGATCAACTGTAAACACATTGCCGCCCGTCCACCGTCTTTGTTGCCCAAAGCCCCATTTTTCTTGGCCCGGCTATGATGCGAGCTCAATCGGATGCTGTTCCATGGAGAATCGCATGTTTATTATGATGTCTCACAGTATGCATTCACACTGTGTTGGCTTACACTCACACTGTTTTCACACAGTCTGACTTCCATTTTTTTTAAAATTTGTTTTGTTTTTGGTTTTTTTTTTTACATAGAAGAACTTTCCAGAAGCCACGTAATACAAGACCGACACAAAATGAGGACCCAGGGGCGGTGTCCGAGGTCAAGCGTAAGTGCAGCCAAATTGGATTTGTCTCTACCTACCTCTTACCTCAATGAAAAGGGTAATTAACAATGTCTGGCTGATTGAAACAATAGTCCCCTAGTGCAACAGATAAGGCGCTCCAGCCGGAGGCGGGCAGACAGAGTTCCTGCACTTCAAAGCCTCACCGGAGACCCAGGACGCTATCGGACACTAACCTGATTGGGAATCCAATTTAAGGAGGGGGGGGGGGGTTAAACTCACATAACCAAATCGCTGAAACAAAACCAGTTGTGGGCCCCCGCCTCCTCCGAGAACTGTTCATAGACTCTGTCATGACATTGTGAAACACGAAGCATGACCTCCTGGTTCGATTGGAAACGGACCCCACATCTGAGGACAGGCCTCCACGCCATAATTGAATCAAGCTTTGCAGCCGCATCAGGAAAAAAAAAAAAAAAGTTTGAGGAGGGAGGAAAAAAAAAATCGACACGAATCTTGTGATTGATTCTTGAGTACGGAAGTTGACAAGGTCACTTCCAATTAATGGCCTTGTTGCGTGCAGATAGCTGTTACTGGGTCGCGGCTGTGAGGCTTGAGTACGTCAGGGTTGACAGTGGAGGCCATGGGGCAATGTGAAGATTTCCCTTAGCTGTGTTGTACATGTACTGAAATTATCAGAATGACAGGTAACAGTGAGCAGTCGCGGCGCGCCTGCAGAGCAATGAGCTCATCCCGAGCTGAAACTCTGCTGTCCTGCCTGCTCGTCAGACGTGGGGCTGGACTTTCCAGTGGAGCACAGGTGCTTGCTGAAATAACATTTAGGAATTATGATTTATGGCGTTTGCAAAAAAAAAAAAAAAAAAAAAAAAAAAAACCTTTCTCACACACACACACACACACACACACACACACACACACAAACACACTACATGTTCTTTCATTAAGACATGTTTTGTCCAGTACTGTTTCTGATTGAAAACAGATTATTTGCTTGGAAAAGATGATCAAACAAAAATAGTTGATGTTCTACCAAGTCAGGAAGCTCTCTTGATTTTCAACACATTTGTAGCTAGTACAAACTGTCCAGATAATCTATTCTTTTTTTGATTGACGATGTGAGTGTTTCTTGAGTTTTATTATTTATTTTTATAAATAAAAGAACCTCTCTTCAGGTCTCGAAGTCGAATATGTACGCACATTCGCGCGAATGCGCCAACGTCAGCTGGCAGTTGCCTGGCGAGACGTGAGCTAGTCGTTTTAAACCGATGAGCCATTAGCAGACACCTGCAGGCCTGAAAATAAACAGGTCGTATTTGCGCTTTTCTCTTGCCTGTGAAACACTTGACTCAAGGCAACGACGCTTGCAGCCAATAAAAACGGATTTATTTATTTATGCACTTTCAGCATGTGAACACAGTTTCCCCACTACTCGAGCAAGGCATGTGAAATTACACTGGGCCAAAAAATTAGAAATAGTAACGCTCTCCTGTACGGCCGAGGTGTGTTAGAAAAAACGCCATGCAAAATACACACACACACACACACACACACACACGCACTACAGATGCATACATTTGCTACACAATTTCCCCCCTGTCCTCCTCTCTTAAGTTGTCTTCTCTGTGTTTTTTCTTCAAGACAGAAGCCTCTGTGGTCAGTTGTTTCATTGTGAAACGATGATGCATGACAGAGCGAAATGAAATTCCTGCAAAACCAAAAGTTGTGACGTTCAGACGTGTGTGTGACAGAGAGCTCGTCTTTTCTCTCACGCACTCTTCTGAAAACCCGCCGTAGCTTTATAGGATGACAGAACGTATTAATCTGACTTGGTGTTCTTTAGAATTGAGGTATTGGGTTCCACTCCTTCTGGAACGCTACCATGGATTTTTCATTATACGGCCAGCGCTGCTGATTGAGTTTGAAGACTTTTGTTGCTACTATAAACGCATCTCGCATTCCTGCCTGTCACATGCAGACGGACACACAACCCCGCACGTGCTCTTAAACTCGCCCGAGCGAGCGCAGACACCCTTGACCTTTAACCAGCAGGACTCTTATTAGTCAACGAGCAGGTTTGTAGCGTTTTACCCCCTCCTGGTCGACCTTGCGACAAAGATCTGATCGCAGCGCTCGTATCAATTGAATAAAGACGACGCTGCGATAAAAAGGCCGCGTAAAAGTTCATCGAGAGACGCAGAGAAAGCCGCGGGGGTCTGCTCCTAATTTCCCGCCGCTAGCTATTTAAACCACGGTCGCGATTAAGGTAAAGGAGTTATTCTTGGGTATTTTATTAAGAGACGCTTTAGGCACTGGAAGAAGGGCTTTATTGCTTCTCAAACAGCGTGCCATACAATACAAGACAAACATTTGCTGTTATTTCAGCAAACTCGAGTCAGATGTGGCAGCAGTTTTTTTTTTTTTTTTTTAGTTTTCAGGAGAAACAGGGCATCAAAGGCGAGTTTTTAAAAAGAAAACTCTTCTCTAGCACAGGCCTTGCCCTGAGTCAGGCCCGGTAGATAAATACAGAGGTGTCAAAAGAAAGCAGGGGAATCCGCTGACTTGTTTTAATTAAACACCCGAGAGCTGACATGCACGCTGTGAAGATGGAGGGAAAGCTATCTTTTCAGCACATTAGTGCCTTTTTAGCTACTGGAGCACTTCCTAAAGCATCATCTGACAGCCGCTTCGATACTGTCGTTACGGACGTTACACCTTGACTAGTTCATGAATAGCAGACTTGAATTACAGGCAACAAAACAGAGGCTCATCAAGCGCAGACCAGCTTCTGTCTGTAGAGGGAGGTAAGATGTGAGAAGATCAATTCCCAGCAGTAGTGGACAGTAACAAAGTAAATGTAAATCGTTACTGTACTTAAGTAGGTTTTTTGTGTATCTGTACTTTACTGGAGTATTTTTAATTTAGGGCGACTTTTACTTTAACTCCACTACATTATGAAAAATCTGACTTTTGTCTCATGCACGCATAAAATATGTAATATTTTTATGCTAAAATTTTTTGTGTAGAACGGCCTGGGTGGGCGGGGCTTAACTTTAAGTGAAAAAGTCTTTTGTAAAGGAAGATAAACCTCCTCATCTCCTCATGTTAAAATTAAGGACGATGCTTTGAGCACTTCTCTTAACTGGCACTTTGTTCTTATAACTTTGACTTTGTTCTCCATATAGTATGATTTTTTTCTCGAATTATTGATTTTATTTAGAAATATTATGACTTTGATCTTTAATATATCACTCTTAATTAATATATTACTCTCTTAATATATTATATCTTAATAATTACTCTCTTTAATATATTACAACCTTAAATATTAGTACTTTGTTCTCAAAGTTTACTGTTTATTTTTTAAACTGCGACCTAAATCACCTGTTGGATGGATAGGATATTTTATTTATCAGAAAGAGAGAGACTGATAGATATGTGGTTAATGCTTTGAATGTTTCCTTTTTGTAAAGAAAACAGTTTTTTTTAATTAAACCTAAACTTGTAACTAAGTTGCCAGTAAATCTTAATCCAAAATGTAATTTCATATCCATTTGGCTCTACCTAATGGACAAAGTTTACCTTCAGTGTTTTAATCTTTATGATACTTTTAATAGATCTCAGTGTCAGACTAAT
>JAOVVF010000035.1:5710503-5721542 GCA_028565595.1 Duopalatinus emarginatus | reverse complement strand
TTGTATTGAAATATTGGTAACCAAGAGTGACTTTTTACATAAAATGAGTCAATTAATAAAGAGTCTTGTTACAAAAAATATAATAGGACATTAGAGCTATAGTAAATCATAATACTTTTACTTTTGATACTTAAGTACATTTGAAGGTAAATACTTTTGTACTTTTACTCGAATGAAAATCTAAACAAAGGACTTTTACTTTTACTGGAGTAATATTTTACCTTGGGTATCTGTACTTTTACTCAACTACATGATTTGGGAACTTCGTCCACCACTGATTCCCAGGTTAATGCATTGGAATATGGTGGGCTACTCAGTATCACCCCCGACCCCCAGAATAACAGGGCAGAATAACAAGGATGTAAGGGAGCATTACACTGTACCTCTACAGCCTTTTTCAATTTCTTACCTTTACTAATAAGTAACACACAACTTCTACCAAGCTGCCAAACCTTTTTTGATCCAGATTGCCATTTAGTTACCCAAACCTTAGTACATCAAGGAAATGACTCATCTAACTGACTCTTCTGTCAAACATATATCTGCACTAAATCCCTGCAATAGATGGAGAAAGGGAGGAGGGGGCAACCTGTAGGCTTTCAAGCAACCCATATCCAAGCCCTATGGCCTCTTGCTGTTCCAAATATGTCAGTCAAACAGAGAAGAATAACAAACTAAAGGTTACTAAATGATCTCAGGTGACACGAAGGGGGGCATGCAACCATAATGTGTCCACCTACACCACACTAGACCCAATTACTGTAAGGGACGTCGGGTCTCTGACGCCACAATGAAACAAATAATCAACAATACATTTCTCAGTTAAAGTTACTGCTGTTGGATTGATGATTCTAATTAGTCAGGAAGTGTTGATTAATTTTCTATAACAACAGCTTTGACCAGTTCGCTCTTTCTATTATGATATTGTTCCCTTAGTAACGGTGTATACAGGGATGTGTATTGGGTTGTGATGGATGCTCAGAAAAATTGACATAATCAAAAACGAATAAGGAACAGATTTAAAAACGACACTGTTAGTTAACCAAGAAAAATGTGACATTGTCAGTATGGTGATACGTTCCATAAGAAAACCACCGGAGAGTCTTCAGGACAAAGGACACTGTGGTTTGTGGAGGACTGCCTGCTTTTCTTGGTAAAAATGAACATCTGCATGTTTTTTTTGGGGTTATACTACGTTCAAAAAGAGAGAAAAAGAGAGACTGATGAGGGAATGATTCTTTATAGCTGTTGTAATGTAAGTAAACGTTTTTATAGCACCTTTCATACACAGTGGCAACTTATAGTGCTTGATGGAAGATATGGAAGAATAATAAAGCTTATTACGTCTATTATGTCGGGATTTATCACCTCAGAAAAGAAAAGTTTTTGCCAAAAAATAAAAATAAAACATAAAATAAATAAGTGCATTTTATTGAAATGAAGTTAAAATGAATTGAATAAATACATTTTAAAAATTAAATAAATAAAATAAATTGAAATTTTAAAAAATAAAAAGTGCAATGAAAATAATGGAAATCACTATAACTAAACAGAATTATAATTTCATTATAGCATTGACATTCGTATATATGCATAGGCAAGTGTATTTACAGAAATACCACAGAGAAGAAAAGTTAAACAAATTAACATTTTGTTTACTATATTGACACCTAAAACAGACCAATACATGTGCATAAATTATTTTGTACTGTTTTCAATTTCTCTACTTTCAGGTGGTCTGATGTCTGCTACATCAAATGTCCGTATTTTGCTTCAAAAGGTTCAAAAGTGGTCACGCGCTAAAGTACGCTACGTACCCGCAAGCCTCTGTCCCATTAACTGCAACTGCAGTGTCCAGTGTCCAAAAAAGTGACGGAGTTGCCTTCAGAAGGAAAACATTTGTTTTAAATAACTTGGCCCCAATTAAAAGCTTTAATTGACATCTTCAAGAAAACCTCAGAGACATTTGCGGATGGTCAGCTCAGGAGTGGACGAGAAGCCACACAGGCTGGCATTCTAACCGCTCATAAAACACAACACAGAAACCGGATCTTCATTTTATGTTTAGCTGGAGGATGTGGCTTGACTTGGAGACATGGAGAGAAAGAGAGAGAGAACGAGAAAAAGAGAGAGAGAGAGAGAGAGAGAGAGAGAGAGAGAGCAAAAGTCATTGAGTACTCGGCTTGTTTGTGTGCGACAACTCAAATCTAATGAATCCCGTCTCACCACTCCTAAATAATCCCTGATGCATTTTGAATAACGCATGCTATGTGTTCTTGGCCCGATGCCAGCTAATCAGGTGTGACCAGGAAGGGTTTTTATTTTAAACTACACGAGCACTTCCTGTTGCGTCACGTGTGCTCTCGGCGAACGCAAACAAGGCGAACAGTGTTGCGTTAGGCAGCAGGCAGGTGAGTGCCTTTGTGAGTAGGAGTTAATGATTATCTCGAAAGTGAGCGAGGGCTGAGGCGCCTCGCCAGTACAGTACATCCTTTGCCCTTTGTGGAGGATGCTAATCTCGCACAAGGCTCTCCTCTGGGGACGTCCCAGCTGATAATGTCATAGAGTCCAAGTGTATAACAGAGCAATTTGTTTTGCTCCCAGAGCTATGCCCCCCCCCCCCTCTCTCTCTCGAAGTCTCTCGCTCTCTCACACTCTCTTGCTCTGGATTGCTGGAGTCCAGTGAGAGCCGCTTATCGATCAGCGGCTTTTAAACAGGCTATATAATAACACCTACATGGTGCGCTTCTGCTGTGTCTTAAAATATCGCATATAACTGGTACAAAAAAAACAAAACAATTGTAGCTAAGAATGGCTATAGCATGTAATAAAACATATCATGGTGAAAAAAAAAGTTTACATTAACCTAGCCTGACGCAAAATCTAATTTATATGTTCCCGCCCACATGCTAATTTACAACAACGGTAACAGGAAAACTACGCATACGAACGAGGCAATGCATTGTCAAAGAGCAACTCAGCATGCTCAGATCTTTCCTATACATTGTGTTAGTCTTAAAACCTGGTGAGCTCTGCATAGACAGCATTTTACATTATCCGACACGTGCTCCTGAAAACAAGGCTTAAGACACCTTATTCTGACTGTATATTCTGATCTAATATTGAGGAAGTTCTGTGTGCTGCCTCAGCCATGAAGGACATCCCAGCTTTCAGTGCAGCACAACTTTTCTCACAAATAACTCTTATTTAATTGTATTTAAGGTTTAATTTAGTTGCGTCTTTGGGTTTATCCGGTTTATTCAAACTGCTTTCGGTACGAAGATGTTAGCTGCATGGCTAATGACTTGTATCACTTCAACCCATTGGTAATCTGCCTACAATTTCAGTTACAATCCTTTTCTACATGGGTAGTCAAAAGTCGGAGGACACATGACCAGCTTCCCAATGGAAAAACTTGCCCTTGATCCAATATGGCGGCTTTCAAGCTGGCGGCCATGTTTTGGACATTGCCTTATAGATAGCCCCCCTCACTGGGGTATTCAGATATGTCATTTTCCTTTTTGTTTCTGAGATAAAATGTGTCCTGACTTTTGACTCAACCTGTACTTCTAGTTAGGCAGTGGGCAGCAGGGCAGCTTAGTAGGTTTCGAGACATTCACACAGATTGGCTAAGACTGCTGATCGGCTACTGTTAGTTTACAGCTGGGGAGAAAAGAACGTCATCCCTTCCGCTCAGAGACTAGAGAACATTCATTTATCTACAGTATCCTGTAGAGTAATCCTGGTCAGGGTCATTATAGTGGGAATATATCCCTGGATGAAATCCCAGTTCCCTGCAGACAGACATCCATGCACTTACTTACACCTAGCATAGCCTGTTCACCTACTAGCATGTTTTTGTAAGGCAAGCAGAAGACCTGGAGAAGACCCAAGCAGAGACTGAAGAACATGTAAAAATCTGGCCTGGGAGCTGTGACCTATCCGGAATCTGGAAAGAGAGCCAACCGCACATCCTTGTGTGAATAAGTGAGGTCGGTGACAGCAAGTAATAATAGAAAGTCTGAGAAATCAAATAAAGTGTGTCACGGCTTCACTTTTGTCCATCATCGGCAGGTTGAATTTCACATATCATGTCAAGGTTGGGGTGACAGAGATCTAGAAGTCACGTCCTTTCTTTTTTTTTCTTCTTACAGACTCTGTTCTGTCCAGCTTTGAAGACAACATCGAAGGACAAGGTCACAGGGTGGAGTTCCTTGGAAGGACTAAAATACTTCAAAATAATGATAACAGACTTCTGCTACATACTTTCACAAAGACACCATATGACCAGAACCCCCTGCCCCTGAATTCCCGCCTCCATCCTCATCCACCCCTCCTGTCCTCTCTCTCTCTCTCTCACTCACTCTGTGTCCCTCTCTCTGTCACTCCTCCTCATTTCCATTCCTTCACCCTCCCCCCATCCTCCTCTCATCTCCTTTTCAACAAGAGCAGTTTGTCAGGGTCAGAAAGCAATTCAAAACCCCTATTAATGAGCGAGGGAGAGAAAAGTGAGGTATGGGAGGACAGGGGAAAGAGTGTGTGTGTGTGTGTGTGTGTGTGTGTGGGGGGGGGTGCTAAGGGGTGCTGGGGGTATCTGCCATCAAAGCCGACAAGAAAAGAGGGCCAGGTGGTTGTGGGAATCACGGCCTTTTTCGCCAGGACGGAATCTTCTGCGTAATTAGCGAGCCGGATTGGGACCCTTCTGAAGCAGGAGGATAGCTCCTCGGAGGGTAACAATTTGCACTTCTACAGGAGCCGCATAGGGAGGACAGAAAGGAGAAGAAAAGGGAAACTATGGCATCTTTTATTGGCCAGGACAAAGCTGCCGCATCCTGTCAAAGGCCTGTGCCGAAGCTTCCAGAGCGGAGGAAGAGTGGAGTGAAATAAAGAGAGGGGGGCAGAAAAGAAAAAGGGCAAGAAAGAAAAGGAGTTGAAGAAGTGGACAGCAGTCGGAAAAGAGGCACAAATGCCAACATGCAGTTCACAAAGCAACACGAAGGAAAGGGAGCAAACAGAGCACTGTGTGTGTGTGTGTGTGTGTGTGTGTGTGTGTGTGTGTGTGTGGACAGCTACTGACATACAGCCAAACTACAGACACGTCCAGAATTCAACAGGCCTCTCTTGTTAATGCCACCAGACGAGAAGGGACAAAGCAGTGAGCACAAACTTTATGCCAGCCCCTAATGCCCACCATCTTCACACCTGAAACCAGATGACTGCTTGCTATGAACCACATTAAACCATGCTATGATGGCTACTTCAAGACCTGCCGTAAAATTCTGTCTGAAGTTTTTACTATGAAGTTCATAACGACTTGATGATAACCATTAAGCAGACTCAGATCATGGCTGGCTTAGCGACGGCTACAGCTATACATCACACCCACACGTTACAGAATTATTTATTACACAGTTTGGCAATGTAAATCCTATTGCCATCATCTAGCCATTAACCATTGTTGTCCGTCTTTGACAGAGTATTTAGCGCTGCTCCTAAATACAACCAGTGGTGGGGGATAATTTTGGAACCCTACATAATGTGGTGATATGCGGTTTCGGTCCGGTCCCTGGTTTAGGTCACCATTTGTTGCCCATCACTCAGAAACCTCTGTTCGAGCACGGGTGCCCATTTACACATTGGGATGTTGTTGCAATTCAATATTTTCACGAGCGGCTGCACCGTTACCGTGGCGCTTGGAGTTAATAGGCCATCTTGAAATGTTTTGCTGACGCCCCCTAAAAGCCCCTTCTCAACGTTTCACTAACAATCTGACCAGAGCTGCAGTGGATTCTTACATGCATAAATAAGATTTATAAGATTTAACACAGGAAAATGGGAATAATATCAATGCACATATATATATATATATATAAAATGTATATATATAATACAGTATATAATACAGTAGTGTTGTTGTTGCTGCTGTTGTGAAACAGCAGTAATTACTGAGATGATGGGAAGATGGCTTTCAAAAGTAGAAGACTTGTCTAAAAGACACACACTTTATTATTTCAGCCTGTCCTGGGACAGTACGTTCCCATCTTTTCCTAATGACACAATATGGAGGAGAGAAGATGAGTGAAAGAGATAAACATAAAAGTCGGGGCCTTTGAACGGGTAATCTGTGGCGGACTTTAAAGCGGCGCAGCGGACCGCGTCCCTCTGGAGAAGCTGCTCAGTTGGGAACAGCATTCACTTTCTTATCACCAAAGGATGGAACTTCAAAGGCTGAAGAAGTCACGTCTGTCCGAACACAGCCCACAGGACAGGGAGGATACTGACTCACCCGTCAATATGGGAATTTCAGAACAGGGGAATTACTGTATAGCATATGTCTGCCTGTGTGTGTGTGTGTGTGTGTGTGTGTGTGTGTGTGTGTGTGTGTATGTGTGTGTATGTGTCATATCCTAGATGATAAGCAGAAGTAAATACCCCCCCAAGCCAAATCACCACTCGCCTCCTGCATTGTGGGAAATGTGTTCGGTTTACACAAGAGAGGCTTAGCTATTTAATGCCATGAATCCAAAACAATACAGACAAGCCCCAAAACAACTTCACCGGTAGAAGATCAGAGATTAAAGGAGGGGCGTCTGGTACCTGCAAACCACTTATTGCTCAATTTCAGGAAGATAAATGAATCCTTTATGTGTAATTATACAAAATAGCTACACTAATGCGTTTTTGCATAATCTTGTAGTTTGCTACCAGCCACCAGGTAAGCTTTGGAGTAACACTGAACAAGAACACTACAGTAAGATACCTTACAGGATATGTGTCAGTGTTCTCAGTGTGCACCACAGAGTACTCAATAGTAGTGTGGAAAAGTAAGAAAAAAGCGGTATGATGAACTTAGGAAAGCAACAACAACAACAACAACAATAATAATAATAATAATAATAATAATAATAATGTTGCTTTGTTATTATTATTATTATTATTATTATTATTGTTGTTGTTGTTGTTTTGTTGTTTTGTTGTTGTTGTTGTTGTTATTATTATTATTATTATTATTATTATTTTATTATTATTATTATTGTTGTTGTTTTGTTTTGTTGTTGTTGTTGTTATTTTTATTATTATTATTATTATTATTATTATTATTATTATTATGCATTAAACTAGAATAAATGTATTAAGTTACAACAATTCCTATATTCTACACTGCATTTAACTTAAGGTTTTCTTGTCCTTGCTCATATGCTGATGTTCCAACACTCAACCATTTCAGGGCCAAAATTAGCAACTCTGACCAGATGATTTTCTCTTAATTATTTCTCTGTGTGCTCCGAGTACAACCTCATGCTAACATGTAAAGTGTTAACGTCTTATTGTGCAGCCAATAGGCTCTGCTCTGCTTCCAGACGTCTAAACTTTGTTAGAATGAAGTACATGCAGAGGCAGTGTGAATGTAATTATATGTACAATGTACAGTACACTCACTACAAGAAAGTCAAATGTCTTAACCCTGACTGTGTATTTATTAAATACTACATGTTAACTTTTGGCAAGCCTTTGCTGGAAGAGCACTATACACACAAAACAAAAAAAAAAACAAAAAAAACCAGATAGCACATCTCAAGAGTCCTAGGAAGTCTAGGCTGAGGAGGGCCAAAGACAAACAAATCAAAGCCCCGTCGATTGCAGCGAGAGACTAAAGTAGCTCATAGTGCAAGAGGTCAATAGCCATATTGGGAGAGCAGACATCTATCAAAACAGCTTATTATAGGCTTTTAGCATCGGGCTCGGAAAGCAGAGACATAGGCATTGCAGATTACGGGATCCTTCATTCCATTAATTGGTGTGAATAACACGTCCTGGTGTGAACAGGTGATCCATCTATCAGTCAGTAGCTTCATTAGCTTGCCGTCTGCCTGAAAGTCCTAGGTTCATTTTCTACTTTGCGTGATTAAAATGAGATGCTTTTTATAATGTATATGCGGGTTGGGTCTGTTGTCCGTTGATGCCTAATAACATGCAGGTGTTTGGGAATGTTGTTGTTACCTATAATTTCTGACAATTATGAGAAATCAAACTACATAAAAATGACATGTCATTAAGCATTTTATTTCATAATAAATAAATATTTATTCTCAATATGTAATGAAATGGGGTCATTTGTTTACTCTCTAAATGTTAAGAAGTAGAACTAGCAGCTGCCTGCAGTTTATTTTACTGGCTCTGAAATGTATAGTAATAAAAACAAGCAAACTACATATAGAATTTGTATATTAGTATTAATTATAGAAATAAGATGATGAGAAGGTGTAGATCGTTTCATTTACCAAACAAAAAAACAAAATCAAAACAGGTCTAACAATCCTTCTCACATGCCAACAAGAAATACTTTAGTACTTAAAAACTTTAGCATTCACTTAAAGCATTTAACAAACAACGACAAATTCATTGCAGTGCAAATAAATTTTTTTTTTTAAACAATTTTGTATTAACTTTACATATTTTCAAAAAAATCTACAGAAAATAATTCACATTTAGAAAAAAACAGTTAATGTCTAATTTGAACATTCTGTCTGGTCTGAGTCAGGAAGCCCACATTTATTAATTATTATTATTATTTTTTTTAGATTTTAGATTTTTTTTTTTTTTTTTTTTTTTTTTTATTTAACAAACCTGTTTGCTAAGGTTTATAATCAATACTGCAATCAGTGCAAATATAATGTTCATCTTTAATCAATGCAAATAAAATTCTATAAAATCGTCTTAGTATTTAATTACAATTTAATCAGTATTGTATTGGCCAGGCTGCTACAAAACATCACTATTGGGACCAACTTAAAAAATCACTGGTCATTTATTAATAATAGTACTAATAATTCATTACTGATAAGTTATATTTTAACAACTAATAATTAATAATAATTGCTGTAGTGCAAATACAGAATGCTCACTTTTAAATTTACCTCAACATATTTAAAAAAAAAAATGCTTGCACAAAGAAAGAGAGAGAGAGCAATTCCCATGCACGTTTGGGGGGAGAAAAAAAAAGTCAAGTCTGTCCTGCTTCCATGGCCGAGGAGCAGCAGACAGAGTAGGCTGTAACATGATAAGCTGCTCTTGCTCTCAGACATGGCTGTTTTGTAACGGCTGTGTTGACTCTGCTGCATTCGGCGCCCTGCTCTACTGCATGGCACGTCCCTATACGTCCCTTTCTTTAAAGCGAATAAATAAATATGAGTAACAGAGTCAATAAAGCCTGTTGCATTTGGAGAGGGAATGCAGCATGCAAAGACGTTCAAGTCATCTTGAAGGCATGTGAGTGTACCTGCCAAAACACTGCCTGAGTGAGGAATTGCACCTACTGGATTTTGAGAAGGAGAGAAAATGATGAACTGCAGTCAGTCCGAATGTATATGCAAGCAGTACACTGAAGCAAAGAAAAACACCTCCACCTGGACTCTGTGTGATGTCATAAAAAGGTGCCATGAGCCAGACAAGGGCAGGGCAGAAAGTGACATGGTAATGAGCGGAGAGTGACTAACAAGGCCATGGCTAGGTTTGTGCTGCCTCTAAGAGGTCACCCTCTAAGAGTGCTCGGAGAGGTGTGTGGAGCTCAGGTGGGCTGGATCTCAGAGCAGAGGGCTAGTTTGCACACTGCCCTGTTTTCCTCTCCTGCCATACTGGAGTTAACTAAGCACAAACGTGTACACGTAAATCTGCATGGAGGTGTGTGTTCTGCACGCCATATGAAAACCAAATGCCATCAAATTCAAATTAGCCTCATTGTGCTTAATGTGAATCAGCACCCCGTTGTCAAGGCATACTAACACACACACAGACACACACACACACCTGTGGAAACAGAAGTCGTTTTCACTGGCTGGCAGTCCTGAACACACACTCACAAAGCAGCACCACCCCCAATGCACAGGCAGACGTTCATTAGACCAGTTTATCACCTTGCTGACCAGTCATACGCAAGTGCCACTTAGATTGGCTTTTCACAACATTTTCTTATCAAAGACAAACCTCCAGCCCAGAGATTATGTGAAGGGAGTGTATACAGCTTCTAATCGCTTATACACCATTAGTCTGCTAAAAAAAAATATAAATAAATATCTGATCCTATGAATCCAGCCCTTGTGACCATAAAAATCTAAACGTCAGCCATTGTGATTGTGTAAATCCAGTGGTCGGTGGTAACGGCCTAAGCCTTATAGCAGACCTTGCACACGGTTCCCATCACAATTTTATAGTGTTGTGGCTTGATTTTATTACATCTGTCAAAACATCATAGGCTGCACAAGAACCATGTGATTTGTGATCCATATTTTTCGTCTTCAAAGAAGGCATCAAAATGAAAACAGCTAGGTTAAACCAGAAATGTCTGATAAAAAAAACCAAAAACTAAGTAATGACCTGACAATGTTTTTGAGTTTGCAAGGAATTAGGCAATGGGTTGCAAAGAGGTGGATTCATGCAGGCTACTTAATTCGGCCCTCACATTCTTTACATGTGTCCGCCAGCCTTGTGTGCTTTCCTGGACATGTGCTCACTGATTGTGGTAACGCAGAACAGGAGGATTTGATATAAGTCAAAATGCTTAATGTCCCATCACCCTGACTTTGGAGAATGGTAGGCAATTGAGCTACACACACACACACACACACATACATATATATATACACACACACACAAAATCCATGCTACAGAGCAGGCTACGAGCTAAAATACTCCAAGGGAAAAATGCCCCTTTTTCTGCTATGCTCAGCAGATCATAACAAAACACCTTGGAATACTGGATATCTATAACCCATTAAAGTCTGCACAATCCAACCCTGCCAATCCATATCGATGATTTCATACAACGCACTGCAGGGAACTGTCATGCAGATGACTGCTCCTCAGGGTTGCACTAATTTGTGATTCTTTCACAGGAATCCTTAATCATTTTATTATACTCTCTTATTAGGCTCCCTAAAAATAAAGACATGTATTTTATTAATTTAATGAAATACAAATTCTTTATTCTTTATTTATTTATTTATTTATTTTAGATTTGGTTAAAATGTTAAGCTGGTTGT
>JAOVVF010000035.1:5694285-5709441 GCA_028565595.1 Duopalatinus emarginatus | reverse complement strand
GATAGCAGCATTACTACTACTACCAATAATAATAATAATAATGATAATAATACTTATTATTATTATTATTATTATTTAACTTAAATATTTAAAGTTTGTGTTTATATGTGTTAAAATATAATTGTAATTTTAAACTGCGATATTACACTTTTAGAAATTCAGAAGAAATATTTGTTGACTGTTTTATATTTATCCTTACACCTTATACCACTCTGAATTCTGTAAATGATCCTGTCCGTTGTGTAAACGCCGTTTCCGTTTCAGCTGTATTACCGAAACATCCCATCCACGAGTTCTTACGCATGTTCATAGGTGATTATAGGCCACTTTGGGCAGATGACTTTTTTTTGGATTGAGGGTGTCGAGTCCAGCTGATCTGCTCCTGAGCTTTTCATGTACAGAGCCTGAAAACGTGAAGGTGAACACCGGGAGAAATGTCGGCCAGGCCTTCGGGCTCCGGGTTTTAGAAACTGTGTTTAAGAGATGCTTTGAGACGAGGAAGAGACGGACAGAGAGATGTGGAGCTAAAGGAAATAGTCAAAATCACTCACAGGTGTGTGTGTGTGTGTGTGTATGTGTGTGTGTGTGTGTGTGTGTGTGTGTATGTCCGTGTGTGTGGTGCTGCGATCAAAGACACGGAAAGGTTTAGAAATACAGCCGAGCTGCTGCTGGCGCAATTTAGCTTCCTTAGCCTTCAAAGGTACAGAGCAAAAAGTTATACATGCTAAAACATAAAACCTAACAGACCCGGAGTTAAAAATGACTTTAACTCAAGTACCAACATTTAAAATATTAATAATAAATAAATAAATAAATAACATGCACAATGTATATTAGCGAGCTTTTGGTAATGCGCATAAATGTATTAGGCCTATTTGCCTCCTTTCTTACTTATGCGTTTAGGATGAGGCCCGAATAATGTTCATCAACAAGTCCTCTGTTCTGTCATTATAGTAAATTATCTAACTTTAATTACCAGTCTAATAATAACACTAGTATTGATAAGATTGAAATAAATTAAAGACTGAAAACAAGTACGAATTTCTATCGGTAATAAAAATGTAAAGTATAAAAACGTCATGTGATGCATTTGATTTTTGTAAAATATATAATTTGTAAAAGAAAGTTAATTTAGTGTAATAAACATTTTCGTTAATGCACAATGCAAAAATGATTTATTGCAGTAATGTATAGTACATGCTCGATTTAATAGGATTTAGCACAGTGTAAACATCTGGCAAAAATGTAAATAAAATGAAAACGCACTGAGTAAAAAATATTATCTCACGTCATTTTTTTTTATTTTAATTGCGCCAATTTAGCGCCAAGCAATTTATATAAAAAAATATGTCTATATGAACAGAGTGGATCTGTATGACTACAACGGCAGAAATCCGCGAGCTGCTAGTCAAACACAATTTCTGCCACTGATTACAGTATATAGTGTCATGCACTACAGTATATAGTGTTACGCACATGATGTCTGTGAAAGTGCAAAATGACTAAAATGACATTTCTAGGCCAAGTCCCCACATTCAAAGTCATATTAAAATATGAATACGTTGCTTAATACAAAACCCCAGATGTGCTAAGTCAGCAGCATGCAATGCTATTACAACTTATAAACATTTCCAACCTGGATTATTCCACACAATAATTTAGTAGGGGAATAAGAAACGCCCTCGTGATAGGCTGACAATACTCAAGTATGTCTAAAAGCGTCCAGAGGCGGATTGCACACGTTTCCTTTTGCCAAAAAAACAGTCCAGAAAGGAGCAGATTATTTTCTTGCCCGGCATGCATTATTGATCGCCATTTCCAGATGAAGGAAGAAAACCGCAGCAACCCGATGTGCAGGTCGTAATAAGAAAGCAAGTCATAAATGCCACGCTCTTGGTTAGTAAAGTAAGTAAAGGTGTTTTCGAGCCGAGTCCGCAAAAGCATCTAGGCGTTTTGTTACGAATTCACTGCTGTCTATCGTATCCACTTGTCCGGGAGAGAGTTGTTCCTGAGTGCTGGGGTTTGCCGTGGCCATGCGCAGTGCGCGAGCGCCCACTATTTCAGAAGCCAGGAATATTATTTCACAAGACTCAATAAAAAAAGTTAACTATTCCTTTCGACAAGTTTTCGCTAACTTTTCGCTCGGCGTGGTCAAACCGAAAGAATGGGACTGGAAGAGCGCGATGCTCTTCTCCTTATCAGTGAGGGAAAAGCGTGTGGGCCAGCACACCTCAAACTTCTCACGGTCAGAAGAAGTCCGTCTGCGACTAGAAAGCGCTAAAAGAGCTGACACGCGGACCTGGGGCATTAAAGTTCGACCGAAGAGCCTTAATAAAGAAAAGGAAAGGAAGAGAAATGAACGGAGTGAAGATGAGCTCTCACCAGGAACTAATCAATGAAAATGACACACTGGTGATCTGAGAGAGGAGTTCGGAGTAGCGAGCGGCCGGAAAAGGGGGAAAGACGCGAAAAGAAGGGAAAGAAGGCACTCACTTTTGGCCAGTTTTCTCGCCCTCGCCTTGGATCTCATCTCGTCGGCTTGCGGATTCCTCTCGTCCTCCTTGAGCTCAGAAGCGGCAGCAGCACTATCTTCATCTCACGAGCATTGTCAGTTCGGACACCTTCGCACATGCGCACAGGCCATTCAATCTGACACCGTCGTCGGGGCCAAAAAAACTTTCCAATGTATTCATCATCATCACTTTTTTTTTGTCCTATCGTCTCTCCTTCAGATCACTTATCTCTTTCCCTCCTCCTCCTCCATTGCTCCGCACCATCTCACCCCCCCAACACGCACACACACGCACACGCACGCACACACACAGGCACGCACGCACGCACGCACAAACACACACACACACGCACACACACACACACACACACACACACACACACACTTCTTCTCTGCTTGTTAGAGAGGAATAAGTCGCGTTTTTCGCCAACCTGCGGAATCAGCTCCTGCGCGGGACGAAAAAAGTGCTTGACGGTGTCAACGGCGCAACTTTCTGCAAGGTGATCTGAGAATTTAACTCATTTAGAAAATTATTTAGTCAAGTCTAGAGTGAGGTAATGTATGAAATGGCATTTATTTAATGTGCATTATTATTATTATTATTATTATTATTATTATTATTATTATTATTATTATTATTATTATTATTATTATTGTTGTTGTTGTTGTTTTGTTATTATTATTATTATTGTGTTGTTGTTCATTATGTTTTGTAGCAGGATATTAACAACAACAACAACAATAAAAATAATAATAATAAGAATAATAATAGTAATAATTGATCCTGCAGCGTTGCTAATATTAAATCACCAAATAATAAAAAAAAATGTTTTTTTTCTCTAAAATGTTTCCATGTCCAGCAATCTGTGTATCCTCTTCACACAACTGCAAAAAAAAAAAAACATTTTATGTCTGTACACGCTGTTTTGGTTAAGTTAAAAAAATTTATACGAGATTGGTTCATATAGGTCCACACATAGTACGGGAGTTAATTCGGCAAGTCTGAGGTACTGAAGGCAAGAGAGGTGTGTGTGTGTGTGTGTGTGTGTGTGTGTGTGTGTGTTCAGCGCAGACAAGGTAAGAATCTTGTCCCTCGTCTAACGTGCTACTCTAGCCTTATTTCATATCTGTATAATGCTGGCGAGGTAAACAGATGTTATTTTGGGGGGCAGGTATGCGCCAGAGAGCAAAAAACAGAAAGGGTAGAAATGTAAGTACCATTCCTCTGCATGCTGTGATGTGCATGATTCAACGAGATGCATCTAAATTCAGCAGTTCTGCGTAAATCCAAAGTTGTGTATTAATGTGTTTGCATGTGAGATTTTTGGTAACACCTTTCTTGCAACAGTCATAAATAAATAAATAAATAAATAAATAAATAAATAAATAAATAAATAAATAAATAAATTCCTTGCATTTGCCATCCTTTACATTTGAGGCTGGAAGGTTAGACATCGGAGAGCAGATAAATTAAGCATTAAGATGCAATTTGATATTATTTACGAGGAATTGCTTATATATGATGTGACCTTTAAAATTAACCTATATATTTTAATTGCATTATTATTATTATTATTGTTATTATTATTATTATCATTATTATTATTATTATTATTATTACTACTACTACTAATGTTGTTGCGTTGCTATACGCCTATCATTGTTGTTGTTGTTATTATTATTATTATTATTATTATTATTATTATTATTAATAATAATAATAATAATAATAATAATAAACTATTCTGTTTATAGTGTGTATGAAATATAAAAATTGGGCCCAAGAGACTTAAACAAATATCTCATCTGCCAGTTGTTTTGCCAGGCAACGTTTCACATGACATTTACATTTTATTTATTTATTTTTATTGTTTGTATGATTTGTATTGTTTTCTTTTTTTTTCAGCTTACATCAAAATGCCTTAATCGTAATCGGTGAAGCTTTAGTTGATATTTCTCCTCTCCAGACCTCCAGTCGCTTTAATAAACTGTTAAACAGGAACAGATCACAGAAGCCTTGTCAGCTTCACAAATAGTGGAACTAGATTTATGTACATTTGTCTCTTAAGCATGTTTCCGGTCACTTTTACAGTAAGTGTTCTGAGTGTGCAGCTCCTAGTCAGCTTTAATAAGCGGTAGGTAGCCTTCTTTATTGAAGTTATAGGTGATGACAATCTTGAGAGAGAATCTTAGCATGGCTAAGAGCTATGAAAGAGCACAGGAGCTCATTCTTAACTTAAACTCTCCAAAGTTATTAACTATTTCTATAATAAATTAATGCACCACTTATGAAGATCTGAACCTCACCTGTTTTTAAAGACAGTTCCAGGATTTATGTTTGAGTGCACATAGTCTTTTTAATGCAAACCAAGAGGGCAAACTACGATCATAAGACAGCACATTGTTCGTCTTCATTGTCAGTATCATCAACATGACCTTCCCAAACAAGCCATTCAGTATTAGTTAGTGTAATATGTCTGTATAGGTTGCAGCTTCAGAACAATGTAGCCTGTCCTGTTGTCTGCTTCAGATTCTCTTAACAATTGTAATGTAGTTTATGTCTCTCTCGGATGGGACAAATGATTTCATACAGAGCAACGAGTCTTTTTTAAAAGAGCAATTAACTGTAATTGCACTTGTAAAGAAAAGTGTTTCACTCGTTCATTTGGGAATCGTTTTCTGCGTCATTTAAACGTCTGCCTTTTTTTTACGAGCTCCTGGAAACGTGATGGCTATGTAACCGCGCATTTGGAGTATTTTCTTTCCAGACTGTTGCCATTTTCCCCTGTGGTTTAAGCGCAGGAACTAGAGAGAGAGAGAGAGAGAGAGAGAGAGAGAGAGAGATGCTGCACCCCGGAACAGACCCTGGAAACGAGGTGTTTTGGTCCACGTGGCCTTGACCAAAACCACATACACCTTTCACCCGAAGTGGAGTATTATTCGAGCATCCGGTTTGAGATACAGCCCAGGTATGGGCCACACTGGACGACAATAATGTAAAAACAGCATTCCACAAATATTACTATTGTATATAAAATTGACCTGGATCAGGATGCTAACCATGAAGCTGTGATACAGGCTCCAAATTAATTACCCGATCCTTCGTAATTAAATTGCGCAATATAGTTAAAGCTGCTTTATTGATTGATTTATTTATCGAATTAAAGAAGGCGCACTTTTTCAATACAATAAAAGTATTTACGGCAATAATTACTATATAGCATATGTTACAGCACTCATCAGAAAACAACTAAGTGGTTTCGACATACCTGAAATAATACCGTATAAATAATTTCTAATTATAATGACCGTATTCAAATGCACACAACACCCATTAGGACTAGAAGAGCTTAATTGGATATGTAATGTGGTATTGGGACACAATCCCAATAACAGGCAGAGTAGAGGTGGTTCTCTGGTACTGGTAATAATTAGCTCTGGCAGAACTGATTAGATAGATCTGTGTGAGCAGGAGAAAGCCTCGTCAGGTGGCTCTCTGTGGCCTACACGTTTCCACTCAAACGGACTGAAACCGAAGCTTTATCCATGTCAAAAAAGGGCCCGGCTTATGTGTTACGCGCTGATAACATCTCAGCCCCACTCAATATGGGAAATAATATCCACCCAGTCGTGGCTCGGAGGAGTTCAATAGTAAGAATAGTGGAAAAAAAATCAACATTGACATCGGCCCCCTAAATGCTAATGCAGTGTATGTAATGACTAAGTAAACATGGGGACTTCAAGGTGGGGCTATGGCACCACGCGCTCTCTTCCCCTTAACACACGCGCCCGCACCCACACACACACACACACACACACACACACACACACACACACAAAGCCAGGACTTCTGTAAATAGCATTAGCACTCAATGGCCCTCGGAACAAAAACACTAAGAGGGAAAGCTGGTCAGCGCTGAGGCTTTGAGGACAGTAAAAGCGACACGGGCTAATTGGAAAACAAACCAGCGCACAAAAAGAGCAAAACACCAAACCAGTGATGGGTGACTTTCAGTAAGTGTAAAAAGGTGTGTTCAGCAAATTGCTAACGTGCTCCCCAAATGAGTCACAAGCAGAGCTGCACGTGTATTTTTATAGAGTTGTGCTGTAAAAGAAACCTGTTTAGGTTATACACACAAACAGCACGATTACACTGTACTGTACTGCGTCCTTCAGGTGAGCTACTCTCTCTCTCTCTCTCTCTCTCTCTCTCTCTCTCTCTCTCTCTCTCTCTCTCAGCGCTAATGAAGCCGCAGGAGCTGCAACACTGAAGTTAGCTGGGTAATTATTAGCCATTAATTGGGTTCAAGACCTTGAAAGGCTATGGGAAATGGGAAATCTGACCACTAAATCCCAGACAGTGCCCCCTCCTAGTCTCTCTCTTGGAGTGTGGAAAGGGAGACCAGGTGCCTTACCTTAAGTACACATACAATCAACTTTCGCCCCCCCAAAAAAACAACAACAACAAGAAAAAAATAAAAAATAAAAAAGTCACCTGGAGTAAATAGTGTAAAACAGACGTATACATTACCTGACATTTAAATTATCTATTGTTTGGCATGTTCAGCTTTAAGAAATATGTAAAATAATTCTTTTTTTTCTTGACCTAATTTCGATTCATATTTTTTTTCCTGCACTGTATTACTTTAAAGGGTTTGTTTGTTTATTTGAGCTTTAAATACTCTTGCTTACAAACTCAACCTTTCGGTATTACTTACAGTTTTCGTGCTAATAAAATGCATGACGATATCCATGAGCTAATAAAATATTTATTATAATATTTCGTTCTTTTGTGTTTTATAGTCGACGGTTTTATTGAATTCATTATTTGGTTTATTAAATGCGTGCGTGTTTTTTACAGCAACATTTTCCCGGTAATTCATTCTAGCTATTGCTTATCTATTAAGTACAATCGTAATAGAAAAATATACATTATTTATTAATTAGGAGTTGTTTTTCTATTGTTTTATTTCTTTTTTTATTTACGTGCTTACGTCAAAACCATTAATTGTGCAAGCGCATATTACTACTAATAAAAATATACACAATAAAAAAACATAGCATAAACAGCTATGTTTAACAGCATAAATTTGGGTCAAGACCGGAAGGGTTGTGCGAATACAATTACATTACAAAAACATTTATACCAACATTGTTAGTTCCGCGCAGCAGGAGGTCTGTATCGGTGTTTTTGTTCCATTATGGAACATTTTTTGTGTGTGTGTCTGTTCATATTGTCATCTGTATCCAGAGATCAGAGGAGTGCAATGCCTGAGGCAAGGAGAGAAAATTAGCCAAATACAGCAGCGACCTTAAATATGATATAATCAATCACACTGTCTGCGGCAGGAAAACGCCACAGCGTTCCGACTGCTCTATACTGTGACATACATTCATTACACCAAGACTATCCTGGGTATAGAAGAAAATTATATGATTACACTGTTTAGGATTAACACAAGCAAAGATAATAAAAAATAATAATAAAAAAAATTGATACTAAAAAAAACCAAAATAAAATTAGCAGAATTATTATTATTATTATTATTATTATTATTATTATTATTATTATTATGCTATGCTATGCTGTAAAACATACACAAATATAAACAAATGTCACAAATAATATATAAACAATTTTATAATAATTAGAGTGCAAACTTAACAAATTACGCAACACTAAACCAAGTCGGCTTTTTAATATCAGAAACGAACGTTAGAAAATACATTAAACAACGCAATACAAATATTAAATAGAAATAGAAATAGAAATAAAAATAGAAATATCTTGACCATGATATTTTTGGAGATTATAATATAAATAAATTAATCTTTATTTTGTGTGACTCACATTTAGCTCTAAACCTCTCTATAGGACAGATCCATAGATTATTTTTTTATATGCACGCCAATATGTGCATGCATAAATTGTTACAACGATAATAAAATAAATAAATAAAAACGCTATGTTTGCGGATTGAAATTTGCAGCCCGACTTTTGTGAAATACACGTGCATGATTTCACAGCGTGTTTTTTGCATGGACAGAAGCAAAGAATAACATCAGATGGGTTTGGTTCAGCTCCCTTCATCTCTTCGCACAGTTGACAGAAATGAAAAGGTTAATTAAGTATTTATTACATGTAGAGAGCAGCGCTGTGTGCAGTAGCGTTTGGTTTCCGTTCGGTAATAAGCTGCAGAAATGGCTCGAGGGCGAGAACACAAAAGTCCCGGATGTTGATTGGCCACGTACAAGTGACCAGAAGTGCAGCAGCTCCATCACAACCTGAGAACAAGACAGAGGTGCCATGAAATGACCAAACAGGCTTCATAAAAGTAACTGTAGAGAGTTACCTGAGGAGATCCAGCAATATCCTTGTCCAACAGCAACAGCAAGGAATGAATAAATAAATAAATAAATAAATAAATAAATAAATAAATACAACCATAAAAATTCAAACCATTTTATTCTAGACAGTGCGGATTGGATCATTCAGGTACAAGTACTTTAATATGCCAGGTCTTGTATAAAGTGTTGTTTCGGGTAACACAAAACACATGTCATGTTAGTAAAACTAAACCTGAGGTTTATTTCCTTTAAACAAAAGGTAGACGCAAAGGGCCTGGGATGAGTTAGGATCAGTTTCTCAACTAAATTGCTTTATTACTTTAAACATTCTGCCAAAATATTACCTATTAGGTTCACATCCGGGCAGGTACCGGACACCGATATGGGCATGACTGTAAATTCTAATGTAATACCCAAAAACATAACAACAATGTTAGTGGAAAAAAAAACAGCACAGCAGTAATTGGAGTATGAATTCTGCAAATCAAGCACCAATGGCAGTATGAACTAATATGAGCTTCATTGGGGTGGAGGTGGAATTCTGAGGGGTATCAAAGCATTTTAATTAATTCATTGCTCAGGTTCAGCAGTCCTGACTTTGATTTTAAGCATGTTACTACATCAGTGGGTCATAAATAGTGAGGAGTAGCCTGGATCTCTATATGAAAGCCCTCTCACACACCTCACACATTTCTCTGGTCAGTCTGGAAACCTTTTCCTGAATGACCATGCATAGTTTCCTTTCCATTAGGGCCATCTTCTAACCAGACTCCTCAGCAAAATCAACACGCTTGCCTTCTCAAACACATCCAGCTTGGGAAGCCTTTGACCCCCATGACAGGGCTGTGAGACATCGTCAGGATAAACAGCGGACGGTACCGACTTGTGTCATGTATGGAACAAGTAGCTCTTGTGTAGAAGAAATGTACAGATGGGATCTGTGAGTCAAAAGTAAACTTTTTCAGAAGTGTGTGTGTGTGTGTGTGTGTGTGTATGGTCACGAAACCTCAGCAGAAATGAGTGTAATAAAAGCCTGTCACCTAACCACAGTACTGACGATTCATGTTGGGAAGTGTATGTTTCTGTACAGTGGAAGTTTTTTTTTAATATACATGTAAACCCTAGTAAACAAATGCAAACTAATCTATGTCTGTGTTTGATTCATTCACTCACACTTACACACACATACCCAAATATATACCCCCCACCCCAACACACACACACACCAGTAGCAATAAATCATTCAAACTGTGGCTTGTTTAGGCTGAGTATTGCCTCTTGTTGCTTATTCACTGCTGGGATTAAGTCCCAAGCAGGGCTGCTTATTTACCTGTTTATGAGTTTCATTAGGCAGTCCATCAGAGGCAGTCCGTCCGTGACAGCAAGATTAATCAGCCTCCTGCTGCACACGCACACACCGCACACACACACCACACACTTAGAGTTGTTCCCACTGTGTTATAGTTGTTTTACGATAGTTATGTTTATTGCTGTTTTGTTCTTTGTTGGACAAGACAGACAAGAAAACATCTTACATTATATACAACTAGGCAGATAAAGTTATTATTATTATTATTATTATTATTATTGATCTTACTATTACTATTATTATTATTATTATTATTATTATTATTATTATTATTATTATTATTATTATTATTTAATATTGACTATTTTGGTTTATAGAAACTACATTGCCATGACTTCATGTATACAATCAGATTAGATTTTTTACTATAATTAAAATTTTTACTGCTGATTTAGAAATTATTCCAAACTGCTCAAACATATACAACTGTTGCCTTATAAATACAAACACATTTAAAATATAATCAGCTTTCCTATGTAAAAACTGCACATGATGCTAAATTCACACACACAGCACCATGACACAACACCAGGGTGTGTTACTAACTTGCAAATGAATTACAACAAGCAAGCACAAGCCTAAACAAACAAACAAACAAACAAACAAACGAATGAATGAATGAATGAATGAATGAACATGCATCTGTCTGCTGTGTGTGGCTTCTGAAAATATGCTTCTGAGCATAAAATCCAACATGCTTCAGATACTAATGCATGTGATATTAGCATATACATCACTTTTAATTACTAAAGGCTGTAATAGAGCAGGTGCTGCACTCGATACTTGGTCCACATTAGAGAGAATGAGAGAGAGAGAGAAAGAAAGAGAGAGAGAGAGAGAGAGAGAGAGAGAGAGAGAGAGAGCAGTACGTGTTTAAAGACTGCCCTCCTGTGTCTCTAACACACACACACTGATTCAGTATATCCCCCAACTACTCCAGTCTCTTTTCCCCTCCATTGATTTTCCTTTGCACCCTGTAACAAATCTCATGACTCAATTTATGAGAAAAGTTATAAAGGTGGAGAAGGTTAAGGTTAGGCATAGGGGTTCTCTTTACTTACTACTACAGTACATTTGTATGAAATCTGACAATATATAAATGCCACCTTTCCTGCATTTCACCTATTTCACATGCACTGAGCTGAACTGAGATGAGACGGTCCAGTGATTCGATCGATCACTTTAAACTGAAGCCATTACACCGATCCAGAAACAACAGAGCCGAAGCGGTAGAACAATGTGTGGCACGCTTTCTCAGAACGGCGTGCGTGAGGGCACTCAGGAAAATGAACAGGTTGTCATATTTTGCAGTTATTTCATCTGGCTCTCGGAACACCCGCAGTGCTTCATGGAAGCTCACAGGTAAGTTAGTGACATGAGTATTAGAAATTTAGCATTGACGTCTTTTCCACTGGGAGAATAATGACGTCTTTTTCCAGCAGATGTGTCCCTCAGGGTATCATTTTGTGTGTCTGTACGTGTGCCTTTCTGGTTTCCGGTCGCTCTGTGTGAAAGATGGCAGGTCTGCATTACTAAACAGAAATAATAACAAGAGCCTTCTGCTGTAAATAAAAAGACAAAGAGAAAAGAAATCGACGTTCTGATCCTGAACCTGAACGTCTGCTCTACCTTTCCGTATGCAGCAGCAGATTTATGATTAAATTCACCATATAAGCATCATGGTGTTGTAAGCAGATACTGTGAATTTTTTTTTTTGCAGACAATGACGTTTCGGCCAATATTATGATACATAAATGAGGAGCCAGTAATTCATTGCTCGTTAAATGGAGTGGGAATTCCTGACATTTCAGTTAAATTTAAGCGAAATGTCAAACTTTTGTTCCTGTGGTTATTGCGTGAGTTATGGTTTTATACTGGACCCAGTCAGAAAGTGCTTGAATGGTTTCTCTTGCAATTGCCTTGGAGAGTTTACAATATATGACTGTGTCTTAGTAGCCAAAGACTTTACATGTGGTGTGAGAAAAGGGAGAGAGAAAGAGAGAGAGAAAGAGAGAGAGAGAGATGGAGAGAGGGCGGGGAGGGAGGGAGACAGACACACAGAGTGGGAGTCTTTCTTCCATCAACTTCGAGCCTCGATCAAAAACGAAGCACGGAAAATACGAATTAATCTGCGTGTTAGACTTGCCTTCTGCCTGATCCTGAGCCTGAGCAGACACTCCCGTGAGCGATGTCTGATGTCTCAGGAGAGACCTATGACGGCCCTGCATGGCTTCCATCCACCGCTCTGGTCATACCCACCACACAGTACGCAGGCTCTCTACAACCTTACTCATAATTATAACTCGAACAGCTAGACCTCCTTGGCTATTGTGCGCAATATATACAGCAACTTCTGGCCTAGTGGTGCTTTTTTTTTTTTTTTTAATGGGGGGGAGTGAGAACATTGTTTTGTAGACCCGGTGCTATGGAAAGACAGAAACACACCGGGATAGATTAATAGAGATAACAAGAATCAGCAGCAACACTAACATAGAAAAAAACATCATTTCATGCTATTATTTGTTTATGAAACTTTGCCAGGCGTTGCTAGTAAAGTAGCTCGACTAGGTTGCGTAAAAGTACTGCAGAGGGAAAGAAAGAAAAGAAAGAAGCAGGGAAAATGAAGTGTGAACAGAGAATAAACCTTTCTGCAAATATTTCTTCACATGTAATTATTCCCTGCTTTTGCCTGGAACAACAAAAGCGCAGAAATGTTCCTTCTCATGGAACTTGTGAATGACACCAGTACACCACCGGTGATTAGGATTCCTGCTTACACTTCCTTTTTTTGTGTTTTTCCAATTTGTTTTGGATATTTTTGTCCGTGGCATTGGGCTGGCCCCGTAGCATGAGCCTCATCAGGCCTGAATCAGCAACACCTCTGCATACAGGGCTACACTCCAAACTTGAGGCATGGTTCTTCTTTCTTCCGTTTTTTTTCTTTCTTTCTCCGTATAAGAAGCACTCAGATTCGATATGGGATTTTAGGTGTCTGGTGACAAGGCCACTATTTAGCTCATTAATAGGTGGATTTAAGTATGGCTCTTTTTTTTTTGTTTTGTTTTAGTTTGAGCCATAAACTGCAGTCGGACCACACATGGAGAAGGCTCCGCTCTAATGTGTACGACGGCGAGGATTTGCTCAGTGAAGCCTTCAAATCTGTGCCTGGCTGAGGCTGTCGGGAGTGCAGGATTGTGGGTAATGGGGGCAACTCTGGGCTGGGTCAGCCTTGCCGGACACACGTTTGAGTGAGCAGACACAGGGCTCAGTCTGTGTGTCCAGATTAACCACAGCTCACTCTCTCCTTCTCTCCATCTTCCCCTCGCTCCCTCCCTGAAAGCTTTGAGCACCTGCTGACAGACGGACCTTCGGCTTTCCTCCTGTGCGGCTTGTATCTCTTTTACGCTCAGCGCCAACAGATCGGCTGACCCGATGATGAGGATTCTTTTCTGTACCCCTCTTCCTTTACGCTTTAAGCCTTGTGAGCACTGCGGTAGGTTTCTCCACCCACCATCAAGAGGAAAAATCTTACGACTATTGTTACAAACAAGTGGTTCCCAAGCCACCACTGTCTGGCACTGTTTTTAGCATACGTATCACCACATTTTTCTCTGTCCACCCTACATCCCAGAGTGTCCGAGATGTAATTTTTTAAAACTCCTTTTTCGGTCACTCCTACTTCCTTGGGTCCTACACTTCTTCCCACTGCTGAAAGAGCATCTTTGGCCACACAAAGAGGGCCAGAGAATGAAAAAGAAGGCAGTCGCCAGGGCCATGAGTGCACCTGGATGTCCAGAGAGGCCAGGCCTGCTGTGAGGACCTATTGTTCAGCATGTCAGCAGCTCGCTGTTTTAATGGCCCTGTATATCATCATTGTTATTATGGCAGATGACTAGGGTGGCCCCTGCACTGGGGACGGCTTAAATGTGGACCCTAAATCCCACTGGATGAAACACTAGCACTTAACCCCATCTATGACCATTGTGTACCACGGGAGGACTTTTTCTCTGTCTGCCCTCTCTTTCTCTCTCTCTTATTTCATCTTCTCTCCCCTTTGCCTCCTCTTTTTTTCACATCCTCTTATTTTTAATGGCCTTCCTCACCACACTCCTTCTGTCCTCCATTCATTCTCTCTTGTGGCCTCAATTTGGCGATTTTTTTTTTTTTGCGCTCTGCTATTCCGAGTGGGAGAGGGAAGTCAAGCAGAGAGCCTGTTGATTCAGGTTCCATCTTATCTTACCGAGCTGGACAAAGGTTACACCATGATGCTATAAAGTCATTTTTCCCTCTGCATAAATGCATTTCCAATCATATGTATATTAAATGTTTTTTTTTTCGGGTAAAACATAATTACTTGTCTAGATCGTATACTGTACTGGATATAACAAGGGTGCTTGTTGAAACACACTGTGTATTAAGTTGTTTGAGTAAATGTAATTAAAGTAATCAAATAAAGAATATGCAACCAAACAAAAAACAATATATATGCTTTATGTATATTACAGTATTGATGCATTATTTATTTGCTACCTATTATTTCAAGTAGCTACACCATATTAATTTCTGCAATAACGTCTTGAATGGATGTAGTTTACTTTTTGGGGCTGATTAGTTACACATACAGAACAAACGTTTAATACGTAAGTAAATAAGTAACTTAATAAGCAAACAAGCAAGCAGATAGTTAGATAGACAGACAGACAGACAGATAGATAGAGAAACAGACAGACAGACAGACAGACAGACAGATAGATAGATAGATAGATAGACAGACAGACAGACAGACAAACAGACAGACAGACAGACAGATAGATAGATAGATAGATAGAGAAACAGACAGACAGACAGATAGATAGATAGACAGACAGACAGACAGACAGACAGACAGACAGACAGACAGACAGATAGATAGATAGACAGACAGACA
>JAOVVF010000035.1:5583050-5600408 GCA_028565595.1 Duopalatinus emarginatus | reverse complement strand
GAGTGAATAAACTCCCTTACCATTTTCTCTTGTCCCAGCAGTTTTTAACAAGTACTTTTAGTATAACGTGTTCGCCAATTTAATTCTAACATTTCACTTTAAAGCCTTATTCATTTACATAGGTTTTAAAAAATGTGATTAATCGCGATTAATTATATGAAATTCTGAGATTAATCGCAATTAAAAAATTTAATCGTTTGACAGCCCTACTTTTTATGCATTAAGTAAATGCAGTTGGATAGATAATTTATGAATATCTGATCAGTGAGAGAAAGCCTAAGTCCATATATTTGCTGTACTGTATTATGAAGAGCTACACTAGGACAACAGGAAGAATACTAATAACCCCTGTGTGTTAACTGATCGATTTGTTTCCTATAATAAAGTAAAAGTATTCAAACAGTCGATTACATTTGCTTCTGTTGAGGTTGCACTGTGTCTGGCCTTTTTGTATCGTGTGTATAAACCAGGGCAGAGCTTGCAGGATGAACAGCAGTGGACCGGTGTACCCTTTGGCCTCGCTCTATGTGGGCGACCTGCATCCTGATGTCACGGAGGCTATGCTATATCAAAAGTTCTCCCCTGCGGGACCCATCATGTCCATCCGTGTGTGTCGGGACATAATCACCCGCCGGTCCCTCGGTTATGCCTACATCAATTTCCAGCAGCCTGCTGATGGTGAGCGCAGGAATGTGCAGCCTAATCTGGGTCTCTACTTAAGTGTGAACTTGTCACTGTTTATCTATCGGTCTACGAGAGTCAAAAATGATGTGCACTTCAGTTATACAAAAACCTTCTGTTGGCTGCACTGTCTTAACACATTCTGTACTAGCTCTCTGTCTTCCTAGTCACTTCTGTACAGTTTGAGTTTATGTCATGTTAGTTCATTTTTGACTGCAGTGCAAGAAAAAATGGCAGCCCCACTTGTGATTTGCACAGAATAAGAGCAGCGTGCAGTAAAAAAGGTTGACCAATCAACAGTGCTCATCACAGTGAGATGCTCACACACTGCTTACCATACAGTCTACACGCTCTAAAAACTTCCTCCCCATTGGACTATTACCTGTTTGGTCCTCTGATAGCAGTTCTAAGAGGACAAATATTGGAGTCTGATGAAGCAGTGAAGACAGCAGTGCATTTGTGGCTCACAACTCAGCCTCAAACATTTTTATATGATGGAATATGAGAGCTGAAAACCAGGAGGATCATGTCAAAACAATAATATATTTGTCTTTTCTGAAAGTTAAGTAAAAGAAATTTTAGAGCTGGTGTGCGGATCATTTTTGACTCATCCTCTGCATGCTCTTGGGTATAAAAGCATTTGAATGAAAAGATTGAGAGCTACTTTTAAGCAGCTTAAAGTGTGTGTTTGTTAGTAAAGGCAGCCGGCTGATCCTACGAAAATAAATACAATTTGCAGCTCTGCCTTAATTAAATATAAAATGGGTAGGTGTTGTTGATCTATAGTTGTGTCAGCAGTGCCGGGTTTGTCTGTCTTGAAGACATTTTTTGTGTTTAGTGCTTATCATCAGTAAAGTAACCGTCCTGTGAACACCTTGACTAACCGTGAGGTCGTAAAAACTGCAACAACTCTATATAAATTTATTGTTGAATTATCACAAGGTGTCAAGATGAGGTAAGTGTTTGAGATCAAATGTGCTGTCACCCTGCAGCTGAATGTGCCCTGGACACGATGAACTATGAAGTGATAAAGGGTCGTCCAATCAGGATCATGTGGTCACAACGAGACCCTTGTCTGAGGAAGTCTGGAGTGGGGAACATCTTTATCAAGAACATGGACGAGTCGATCGACAACAAGGCCCTTTACGACACGTTTTCTGCCTTTGGCAACATTTTGTCATGTAAGGTCAGTGCCAACCAAGCTTCCATTTTTTTTTCCCTCACCTAGTTTAAGTAACTTTTAGGCTTGGGCCTTTTTTTAAAAATTTTTAATTTTTAATTTTTTTTAAATTTAATTTATTTATTTAAAAACATTGCCCCCGGCCAAGTTTTAGTGCAAAACTTTACCAGAATTGTAGGCTTTATAGCAGCAAAGGGTGACCAACTCAATATGTTTGAGTATGTTTTAATGTCATTTTGTGTTTCTTGATAGGTGGTTTGTGATGAAAATGGTTCAAAAGGTTACGGGTTTGTGCACTTTGAAACACAGGAGGCAGCCAAGCGAGCCATTGACACCATGAACGGCATGCTCCTGAATGATCGCAAAGTGTAAGTGCTAAGTCTTTATGTACTTTAGTCAACTTGTTCACCATTCCACTCCTTTAGCCAGGGTTTGTATGTATGTGCAAAAGAGGTTTGTAGTTAGGTTTTTAAACAAGTAACTTGATAAATAAACGAGTAGAAATGGCTTGAAGTTAAGCTAATTATGCTGAGTAAGAAAGCCATTCAGTAATTGTAAATTTATTGCCTACTGAGTATAAACCATGTCAGGGGGCACATGAAAAATGATAAAATGATCACTCAAGCATGTACATTGTTACCTCTGTTTGCTAGTTGAATGTCGGTTGGCTTGAAAATGGTGCAAGTCATGATTACAGGAACGTCAGTTTTAAGTATTGTAAGTTTTAAAAGTGGTGACAGATGACCGCTTGTGTCATGCATTAGGAGTGTGAATCTCTGTGCTTGATTTTCAATTCAGGATCGATTTTTCTATTCACATGGTTTATAAATTTTGTTTAAATTATGTGATTGACAAGATGAAAAAGCAACATAAACAAATAGAACATTTATTTAAAACAATACTTTTAGGGTTCTTACTGTATCAAATCTTTTTGCATCATTTTGTATTTATACCTAAACTAGATTTGTGACAAAATTCTGTAACTGTATTAGGTTCGCTTAGCTGGTTTTTTCTTAAATAAAAAAATCTATCAATGAACAAATAACTCAAAATATATTAATACAAAAGTAAACAGACTTCAGTCTACCACAGTGCATTGACTTTAAAGTCTGTATTTTATTTTCAGTTAAAGGTTATAGTGCATTACTGCATTTATATTTTTGTTTCATTTCGTTTGAATGGAGTCCACTGATAAGGGAGCTGTTAACTAGCTTGCTGTATGGTGGCCTAGACGGCTGCCTTCTACGGTGGCTGAGTGGACACACAATGCGATATGCAGTATGCTCGGGAGTAGGAGCGGCCAAAAATAAAACTTAAACGCGTTTTAAAATAGATTTTTGGCCATTTTGAATCGATTCAGAATCTCCAGGACTAGAAATCGTGATTCTTTAAAGAATCAGTTTTTTCAGCACCCCTATAATGCATGCATCTACAATCACAACCAGTCATTTACTTCAGAGACTGGCCTATGACTTGGGCTTTAAGCCGGGTGTTTTTTTTTTTGTTTTTTTTTTTTTTGTTTTTTTGTGGGGGGGGGGGGTATTGAGCATTGATGTTGTATGTTTAAAAGTTGCATATGTTGCTTTAAGCCTGTTCAACCTTAACTGAAAAATTGTGTTCATGGGTTTGGGGAATTATTTGGTCCTTATAATAGCAAGCACTATATTGTAACAAACAGAAGCGGTAGAAATGGCAGTGAACTTTCATAAGCATCTTTTGACCTTTTTTTTTTGCTCAGAGAAGAGGCAGGAAAAGAGCTGGAAAGCAGTCCAGGCCCAGTCTGTCCTTTGGGGAAAATAAGTCAGCTGTCCATGTTTAGGTCAGTGCACACAAGAATTTGCTGCAGGAGCTGAAATGGCAGCATGTTGGTGATTGTCAGGATGGGTTTTAGACTGTCAGCAGGCCTGTAAAGTTCCCATGTCAGTGCTTCTGCAAAGGATTCTCTAAGGATGTACTTTCAGTTGGAAACTGCAAATATTAACCATGTAATCTAATCATAAAGGTCATGATATTTCTGTTTGTTTCTTTTTTCTTCTTCCCTAAACATTACTGGATTCTGTATGAAGGTTTGTCGGACATTTTAAATCTCGTAAAGAGCGGGAGGCAGAGTTCGGTGCAAAGGCCATGGAGTTTACCAATGTTTACATCAAGAACTTCGGGGAAGATTTTGACAATGAGAAACTGCACACTGTCTTCTCTGAATTTGGTAAGAAAACCCTAACTCCACTTCTAGTGTGATTTGGCTGACCTGTTCAAAGAATTTTCGAAACAATTGTGCTTGTATCAAATTTCACGAGTTAAACAGTTTAGCTGGCGACACAAATAGCAGGCGATCTGCGACAAGCAGGTTGCATCTAAAGGCTGCTTGTTATGCATACCCTAAATTTCATTGTTGTGTGCCAGACCAAAATCTAACTAAACTAATGTGTGTAGTGCAGCAGATGTGATTTCCAGATGTAATGAGTGCTGCCTCACAGTAAAGTGCAATGTTTAAACATCGATATTGGTTAAGTAATATATGTGAAAACAAAATATCTAAAAAACAACATATGCTGTAGATGACCTGCAGGATTAAAGAGGAATATGTGCAGACCTGCCAACACGGACGCGCATTTTGACCACCTAGTACGCTCGTACAGTTCCACGTTCTGAAGTACGAATATCGTGCGATCTCACATTTCTCCAGTTTCACTTGAATTGCCACCAGTTTGTAACACAAGTTGACTCCACTTCTGAGCCACAGAGATCTTTGCCCAAGCAGAGTGCTTTTGCCCAATCAGAGTGTGAAATAAAGTTGTGCCCTTCAGCTTGCTGCATGTGCTGAGAGCGAAGGGGGGGTCAGCGCGCTGGAGGCGCACGCCTCCCTGTTCGTGAAGTCACATGCGCAATCCCTGTATTCTTACAATTAAAAACTGTACCGTTTTTATTTTATTTATTTCCAAATAATGTCTTCAATTTACCCGTTGTACACATATTTCTTTTAAGGTTGGCAGGTCTGCATGAGCTGTTAAAAGATTCAAATGTGCTCTTTAAATCGCTGTCAAATTTGGTCTGCCATTCCTATTTTCTTTATAGGGTATTTTCTGTCTGTCAGGACATCTGTTTCTGCTAATTATGTGATTCGCAGGTAAGACCCTGAGTGTCCGTGTGATGACCGATGAAAAGGGCCGTTCTCGAGGCTTTGGCTTTGTGAACTACGAGAACCATGAGGATGCACAGAAAGTAAGGGGCACCATGCAGCTGTCATGCATGAATGTGACTGAGCATCATTGAAGACTATAATCCGTTATCTAGACCACTTAACTTGTTTGCAGGCAGTAGCTGTGATGAATGGAAAGGAGCTGAACGGACGAGTTCTGTACGTGGGCCGGGCTCAGAAGAGACTGGAGAGACAGTCCGAACTCAAACGCAAGTTCGAGCAAATTAAGCAAGAACGCTTGAACCGGTATCAGGTAAACGCATGGCTGTTTAAAAAGAAATCTTGCCGTGTGGGTTTTGTTGGATCTCTACTTTTATGTTAGTAATACAAATATGCCTTTTTTTTCTTTTTTTTTGCAGGGTGTGAATCTGTATGTGAAGAATCTGGATGATGGCATTGATGATGACAAACTAAGAAAAGAGTTTGCCCCTTATGGCATGATCACAAGTGCTAAGGTAACAAAATTTCTTAAAAAAATCTGTGATGCAGAAAACAAACATTCCTTATCTTTTCACATTGTAAAAACAATTACAGGAAACACTGTCTTCAGGTATTTTTTTTCCCCTCTGTTCCAGGTCATGACAGAGGGTGGTCACAGTAAGGGCTTTGGCTTCGTTTGCTTCTCTTCTCCTGAGGAAGCCACTAAAGCTGTGACCGAGATGAATGGCCGAATCATCAGCACTAAACCTCTGTATGTGGCTCTGGCCCAAAGGAAAGAGGAGCGCAAGGCCATACTCACCAACCAGTACATGCAGAGATTAGCCAGTGTGAGAGCTATTCCAGGCCCCCCTATGCCTGCTTATCAACAGAGTTCTGGTTACTACATGTCTTCTATCCCTCAGGTGGGTAAATTGGTGTCAGTATGAGCTTACATTGGCAGTGACTTCTCTGTTTGTTGTTGTGTCGCTGTCACCCAGCTGTTTGTAGTCGGCTTGAAGGTGTTGCTTAATTTGTTTAGAGGAATTGGACTACAGGTGTTTTAAAGGATGATCAGTTTTCTGGAAAAAACTAGGTAAACAAAAAAAATATCCTTTTTTTTAAAATCAAGTATAGCTCATTTGTTATATTTGTATTGTTTTTGCAATTTTCTTAAAGGTAGTACTATTAATATATTGCCCCATATGTGCTAAAGATTTTCTTTTCCTAAAAATAAAGTTTTTTTGTGTTGTTTTTTTGCACTATAAAACTTTCCATTTAACCAATGGTTGTAAACTAGCATTTGCAATTGCCGCTGTTCTGAATTTTAGCTAGCATCGTTGAATGTGGCTTAAATTTGCCATTCAACTGATGATTTGCCTACATAATTTGTTGTTGTTTTTTACATCCCTGTAATGGACAGAAATGTAGAAAACCACCAACTGTGGCAACATGGATTAGATTATATTAAAAAATGATTATAGGACCTAAAGTTTAGGAAAACATGTCACAGTAAAAATGTACGAGACACATCTGCCCACTTATTGGCCATTGCTCAGTGCTATTACTGCTCATTTGTTCATAAAGTTGAACGTTTGGTCAATTCTCTTTACTATCAGTTTGCAGCAATTTTTGCTCAGTGTAGCCCAGCGAGCATTGGAAATGAATGACTTCTGGCTGCTTTTTGTTATGACTGCTGTTGCGAGCCCAGGTGTAGGAATCAGTGTTTGAGTCCTCGTACCTGCTTAAACTGAAAACGTTGAGTAATGATGTATGGATTTTTTTATTTTTTATTTTTCTTCTTCTTTGCCTTTTTCCCCCTTAACAGCCTCAAGCACGTGCCTTCTACAACGCTGTACCAAATCTGCGACCAGCACCACGCTTTGCTGGCCAAGTCCCAAGACCACAGAGTAAGTGGATAAGTGCAACATATGCTCGGCCCAGCATCGTATTTTTCACTTGAATTAGGGTTTAGGGAAAGAATCGACAAAAGGAGTACTGGTATGTCTGCGTTTTGCTGTGGAAGCAGTTATTTTAACATTTGCTCTTTGATTGGCCATGCCTAGTTCCTTACTCGGCTCAGACAGTAAGGCCGGTGATGCCTCGCAGGACCTCCACCCCCATCAGCACTATGCGCCAGGCCTCCACCCAGGCTCCAGGTGTGAACACCCAGAAAATGGGTAAGAAACTGGGTTTGGGAGTATAGGAAAAGGCTTAATGGGAATTTTTTGAGTAATTAAACATGGATGATTTTGTTCTGTAAAATTTCACTCCCTCTTGATTTAAGTGAGAGCAAAGGCTCTAATTGTGGTTACTTAAAGCTAGGGCAGGAACGTTTTTAAGCCGCTCCGTTGCACACATCCAAAACACATGAACAAGCACTGATGGCGCCTTGCTGGTGGACAAGTCGGACTGAAAACTATTTTAAATTTATTTCTCTGTCTAGCTCACATCGGGACTCAGACAGCAGGTGGGCGAACCGTGGGAGGGTCCATGATGAGAGGCGTCAGTCATTACAAATACTCAAGCGGGGTTCGAAATGTTCAACAGGTCATCACTGTACCAGCTCCTGTTCCACAACAGGTAATCCACATCAATGCATCCAATATATGGAGTGCATCTCTGTTGTCAAAAAAAAAGGTCATGTGTGGCTGTTGAAGCATTTGTAAATGTTGGGCTTGTTTTCATTCCACTGCAGTGAAACATTAAATATATTACTATTTTATGAACCACATAATCAATGTATGATGTATGATGAGGGGTTCATAATTCTGCCCGATAATCCCACCTCTGTATAGTCCATCTGTTCATGATGCATTCATTTTTATTTATTGCATATCAGTTTCTTATTTTATTGTTTAATGCATTACATTTTACCCAATTAATGGTTGCTCTAAGGGAGCAACTAAAAAGTCCTTGTGATTAACTTTGTGTAAGTTTAATGCAACTCCCCTCCCCCGCCTCCCCCAGATTTGTTTTTTAATCATTGCAATTAGTGTTTGCTTGACGGTAGCGTTGGGAGGTATGGCTGAAAGAATTAGATTAGGGTTTAGTTTTATTTTCTGTCATGGCTAAATTTTATTTATTTATTTATTTAAAACTCTAAAGTGGGATTGGACAGGGTCATGCATCACAATGGCACTAATGCTAGCTGACATTTACGTTGGAGGAGTCAGAGTTAGCTTGCATAAGACTTTTCTTCAGCTTTATTCTGACTGAAAACATAAAATGTTATTTTTGTAGATGGTGCCTGCTGCAGTCATAGAGCCTGCAGTTCATGTAAAAGGTCAAGAGCCTCTTACTCCATCAATGTTGGCAGCTGCACCCCTTTTGGAACAGAAGCAACTACTGGGTACTTTTAGGTTTTTTTTTTAGTTTTTATTTTTTTTAAACACACACACACACACACACACACAGCAAACCTAGCCCTAGTACCCTCACTGTAGAACAAAGTCAGTGGTGTGTTGTTGGACCTGATTTGTATTACGCCAAGTCTTTTAGTGGTTGGAGACAACTCTGTGGTGTTTCCTGGTAAAAGATGTGGGGTGATTTTTGTTGTTTCGGTTTGTCGTCACTGTGTGTAATTTTCTGTGCAGGTGAACGTCTGTATCCGCTGATCCAGGCCCTTCATCGTAACCTCGCTGGCAAGATCACTGGCATGTTGCTCGAAATAGACAACTCTGAACTTCTGCACATGCTCGAGTCTCCAGAGTCGCTACTTGCTAAGGTACTCAACTGTCTAAACTACTACCAAAATGGACCTTTTGTCATCAGTGTTTATTCCTTTCTGTGACCACACGCATTCCTGTCCTGTTCATCTTCAACATGTATAGGTTGAGGAGGCAGTGGCTGTTCTTCAAGCTCACCAAGCAAAGGAAGCCCCAGCTAAGAAATAGGGGATGTTTCTGCAGGTAAAATGCCACACAAGAATGCTGCATTGCGCCATTGGATTGCCATAAACAAATTACTATTAGTTAGTACAAAAATAAAATATTTTAAGCTCCATGTTATTTTATTACCTAAAGTTTTAGGGTTTTGCTGTGATATAGTTTCAGCACCTGTAGTGAGATATTTAAGGTCGGTATCAGATATTGGATCGAAGCTATACGTTTGCTACAGTGACTAGTCGTGTTTTCTCAGGTTCTGATTAAGCACAGGTATGGCTTCTAATGCTTGAATAATGCCTGGAGGAATAAAAAAAGAAAAGAAAAAAAACAATCATGAATCATCTAAATAGGGCTGGGCAATATGACCAAAACTCATATCTTGATTTACCTGAAAGAAATGGATATATTGATTATATGATACAATATTATAAAAACATAAAATATTTAATTTATGACACCAAAAAGAACATGCTGCGTTATAACTAATTATCAAACTTATTAAATGTTTAAGAACTATTCACTGCACACTCTGACATGATGTAACTAAGTACATCTTGTAATGCTTGAAACATCTGTAGGCCATCCCTAAATACATAAAAAAGACATAAATAACAAATAAAAGTAATTTCAGTTTACGAAAGCTGTTCATTGTCTATGTGGGCGTGTGAGTGCGTACGTGCATGCGTAGTTGGGGGGGGGTGTGAGTGAAAGAGAGCAGAACAGAACATTTGTGCACTGTTTTAAATGTACGCAGATGGAAACTTATGTATCCTTGGCATACTCAATATAACAAATATGGTCATTTTCAAAACTGTGTAAAAAAAATACTGTTGAATATATCAATATTTGTGATGTATCCCCCAGCCCCACATCTAAACTGCAGCCGCTTAATTGACACTACTATGATAAAACATTAAATTCTAGTTTTCTTGTGTTTAAGTTTTTTTTTTTTTTTTTTACATGGAGTGAAAGTGATATGTGCCAGGGTTTAGGCTGTAGGTCTTTAAAGTAATGAAACTTTCTATATTTTGAACCCCAATTTTTGCTTTTTGCTTTATTTAGGTATATATAACATAACTGCAGTTATTGAACCTGTATTAATAAAAGCATAGATCTTAATAAAATGTATAAAAAATAAAAATAACATTTTGTCCTAATGCATGCTTTTAACAGAAATTAAGTAGATATTATATGCCTGATTTGTTCAAATCTACATATACATATTTTCCCCATGGTAGAGGGAGCTACTATAGGAAAAATATTTTGTTCCCATCCAGCTTTGTTTCCATGAAAAAGGAGGAATGCTATGTGCTTTGATCTTTACTAATTATTTTTATTTATTCATTTATTGCAGGCATGATCATTGAAGGTCCATGGGTTTTGCAGAAGGAGAAAAGGGTCACAAGTTTAAAATAATAATACTAATAATAATAATGGTGGGGGGAGAATAACGTAAACACTTGGCACTTTCGTGAGTAGCTTTTACTCTCGACAGTACTGCTCTGCACTGTTATGTTAATTATGAGTTTTGTTAGAAAAAAAGAAAAATTTAAAAAAAGGAAAAAAAATACCTCTGTTGTGCATTAAATATTTTGGCTTGCCCACAACCATATGGTCTTGTCTATTATGTTTGGGGGAGTTTCTTGATAGATAAATCAATACTATTGCTAATTCTTCAGTATTTTAGAGGAGCAGTTATTCAGCTAAATATGTATTAAACTAGCTGAAGAGAAAGCTAAAGCCAGACCTGTGCTTCTAGTTCCTCACACAACTACATTATGTTGTGTTTGACCTTTAAGTAAAACTTAAGAAGTGATTGCAAACAAAAGGTTACCAGTTTCCATGTTTATTCAACAGCAAACGTCAGTATTTGAATAAATCTCTGAAATGCTTTACCACTTGCTGGTGGTTTTTGTAAAACCAGCAAAACATTTGATCATCCCCTGATCAGCAGTGTGACACTGGTGTCACTTCCTCGAACACAGAAATGTGTTGAGCAAGAAAAACCATGTCAAAGTTCACCTGTCTGGATATGACTTCCCAGTAAGTGGTAAAGCTTGTTCAGATATGACTTCTAGTAAATTCCTATGAGTATATTTTTACTCAGAAACATTTAAAATATCACATGGTTATATTCATGCATTACTTGGCTGATAATAATATCAGTGTCCATAACTTTAGCCCATTTCCTAAAGTAAGACTCTGACTAGTTTACAGTAGCATGGTGTCTTATTTCATGCCTATAGGTTGATGCTTGTGGCTTTGCGCAGGCAGAGCAGAGCCTCAGGGGGTACATCATGAGGTCTGATCTTGTTCCCATCCAGCCGCAGGACACGCAGGTTGGAGTAGTTGGCCACGTTTATAATGCTACAGAAACTGCTGATTGAGAACTCTGAGGAAAGGAAGGGGAAACAGTATTTCAGATGAATCAGCATTTCACATAAAAAGCTTTTGTTATAAACCTAATGTATGCAGCTGCTTTTGGTAAGAGCAGTTGTTGTTTATGCAAAATCCTTTTTCGGTATAAATATAAAATGATGCAAAATATTAGATACAGTAAGGAAGTATTGTTTTAAATAAATGTTCTATTTGTTTACATTGTTGTTTCATTTTGTCAATCACATAATTTAATAATCACAGTAACTGAAGTTTATAAACCATTTGAATTGAAAAATTGTTTCTGAATTGAAAATCGAATTTGAAACGAATCGCCAGACACTGAGATTTGCACCCCTATAGCTAACACATGCTTTTGAGCAGCTAGTATTGCTGTGATTGATGGCATAAAGAGGTAATGCCTTTCTTTTCCCTAAAAGAATGGCAAGTTTAGTGGCCGCACCTTTGCTGTCTTTTTATGACTTATTTGCATTAGGTCAAAAGTCAAGGATTTGAAAATATAACAAAAATAAATTAATCAGTGACATTTCATTCACCTAATACGCTAAAATGCAAAACTTTTACTCCCATTTTTCATGAACTAAACTCAATGATCTAAGATCTTTCCCATGTACACAAAAGGCCTTTTTCTCTCAAATATTGTTCACAAATTTGTCTAAATCTGTTAGTGAGCACTTCTCCTTTGCTGAGATAATCCATCCATCTGGCCACAGTAAAAGGCCCCTCTAAAATGTGCAGTTTTATAACATCACAATGCAAAAGATGTCACAAGTACAACGAATGTCAATGTTGTGAATTAAGTGGCCCATGGTGGCGGTTGGGTTATGGTATGGGCAGGCATAATGGACAATGAACACGGGCGCATTTTTTATTTTTGGCATTTTGAATGCAGAGAGATACCGTGACAAGATCCACCGCCACCATGAGCCACTTGATTCTCAGCGATGATACTCACAACGAGGCCCTCTGGTGGACATTCCTGCAGTCGTCATGTTAATTAGACAAAAAGTTGCACAACAAAAAACACAAATTTGTGAACAGTATTCGAGAGAAAAAGGCCTTTTGTGTACATAGGAAAAGTCTTAGATCTTTGAGTTCATCTCATGAAAAATGGGAGCAAAAACAAAAGTGTTGCGTTTATATTTTTGTTTAGTATATGTTACTTAACCTGGCCTTTTTGTACCTTTGATGCGATTTGCCTGAAGGTAAAGATTCTCCAGGCGTGTGCTGATTGCTGGAATCTTTTCCAGCTTGTTGTGGGACAGGTCCAGCTCCATCAGAGTGCTCACATTAAAAGTATTGGCTGGGATGCCAGCGTCTGTAAGCCGATTGTTTGAGAGGCGCATAAAGCGCAGCTCAGGCCTCTTCCTCACGAAGTCCACAGGGACCGAAGAGATCTGGTTGTGATCGAGGTACAGCTGACTCAGCTTAGGTGGAAGATGCTCGGGAACCTTTGATAAATGATTCCCGCGCAAATCCAGAAAGCCGAGCGAGGCCAGTGGCTCTACGGCGCTGCCGAGGTCGCCGATGGTGTTGTAATGAAGACGCAAAGCTGTTAGGTCCTTCATTCCACGCAAGGTTCCGGGAGGCACGGAAGTGATGGCGTTGTGATCCAAGCGCAGGTCCTGTAGGGAATGGGGAAGCCCTTCTGGGATGTGTTCAAGCTTGTTGTGCTGCAAGAACAGGCGCTCTAGTTTGGACAACTTGGCAAATACCTATTAAGTTAGAAAAATAAATAAATATTACAATTTGCTGATACTTGTGTCTTCTAGTTTGAAAAAGACTACTGCTAAGACTCCCCAATAAGCTTCAACTTCCTGTTTTATAGAATCCTTCAGACAACTGGTCAATGATTTTATCTACCTGATTTACAGACCCCACAGTTGTTCCCCTGTGACTATATTTCTGTACTGACCTTACTGCTGATTTTATCAGATCTCAGCTGGTTCATATGCAGGATGATCCACACCAACTCGGTGGCATTGTCGAACACCCCATCGGTGATTCCGGTGATCCGGTTGTTTTGGAGATACACGTACTTCATGCGTGAGGGCACATAGGGCACATGCTGGAGGTTGCGGTTGTGGCAATACATGGCATTAGGGTAAGCAGAAGGGCATTCGCACTCCAGGGGGCAGTCTAGTGTTTCGTCATCTTGTGAATGAAGGGAAGCGTAGTAGTTGCCATGGTTCGAGCTGTATCTGTAGCTGTAGGCTCGACTGCGCAGGTAATTAAGCCAGGCGAGGGATTCGGTGTGTGCGATAGAGAAGTGCACAAGCCCGGTGAACAGCAAAAATGTCCTCCACATGGTTACTAGAAGGTAAAGGGATAGGATGTTGATCAACTAGTACATCCAAAAGAAGTCTATTTTTATTTCAAGACGTGACTCGGAAGGCACCTAACTCCCCCAAATGCCCCCCCACTCTGGGCAAGTGTGTTCACTGCCCCATAGTGTTCACTGGTGTGTGTGTTTCACTGCACGGATGGTTCCACTTCAGCAGAAGACAAGACAAGACAAGATAAGAGGCTGCTCTGTGCATGTGTGTTCACTGTCCCCTAGTGTTTACTAGTATGTATGTGTGTTTTACTGCACAGTGGTGAGAACAGTACTCACTTATTTTTACTACTGGTCCACTTGTGGACCAGAGACAACATCAGAAGCATCTTACCTGGACTAAGCAGTATAAGACCTGGATTGTTGCTCAGTGGTATAAAAGTCCTCTTTTTACAACTCAAGGTCCAAGAGTCTGGAAAAAGAATGGAGAGGCTTTTCGCGGTCTCTGATGGTTTATGGTGCCATGTCGTCTGATTTCAACGCACTTTATTTCTCCGTCTGCTGACAACCTTTACGGAGATGCTGATTTCCTTGTGCAGGATTACTCAGAAAAGTGCCAAAACTATTACCAAACGGTTTGCTGACCATGATCTGACTGACCATGAACTCTCTGGACCTGATCCCTGTAGAGAATCTATTAACGTATTGTCAGGAGCTGGAGGCCACTGTCAAAGCAACCTGGGCTTTAATAACATTTTAACAACGCCACAAGCTGGATGCCTTTATGGCATGCCGCATTGGTGCAGTAATTCATGGACAGACGTGCTAATTAAATATAAAAATTAAAATGATTCAATATCGGATTTCTGGTTTTCATGAGCTGGAAGCCATGCTGATTAAAAAAAAGTTGAAAATATGTCAGTATAAAGTCTGACGGTTTTCCTTTTTGAATGAAATTATGAACAAACGAACTTTTTCATGATAATATGCACTAGTGTATCACACCATCTCAGGTTAGAAGAAAACTCCATATATTAAAACCCCACACCAAAGATCTATCTATCTATCTATCTATCTTTCTATCTATATATCTATACATACATGTTCATGTCTGGACAGGCAGTACATATCCCTTTTATGTGTGTGTATTGTATGCAGACCCTGAGGCTGTTTTGGCCCGAGGGTGTTTTTCTAATTCAGGTGTGCAGAGCGATTATTTCGGCACAGAAAGGTGTTTGAAAGCACTACAAGGGCCAAATGATGGCAAACTCCATTTTTTTTTCCATTTAAAAAAAAATGTTTCCACTCAAAACACCATTGTAATAAAGTTCTCCAACTCTGGATTTATACTAGGTAGTGTGTGTGAGTGTTTTTTTTTTTGTGGTGCTGTTATTTTAAAGTCAAAATCAAAGTATAACATAACATTAAACATTAAATAAACACTAAAAATACATATAAAATATGAAAATATTTCATTTAAAATTAAACCTCATTCTTAATCTTGTATCAGTGTGTGTACATATGCACAGATCAAACAGCTGACCTCAACAGTAACAATTGTTTTTTAATAATACTAATTATTTAAATTTTAAAATCTTAGTACAGGTTAAGCTTCCGATGAAATTTACAAGGTAATTTGGATTGAAGAATTAATTCAACAAAGTTTTCAATCAGAAAAGCTAGACACTGAAATACACCTACCTCTGATTCCAGCGTAGTTTCTGCTTTAATCTCCCCTCGAGTACGTAAAACACAGAGAGGACGAGGCTGAGAGGTGGAGAATAAAGGAAGGGGGGGGTCGTGGCATGGCACCTCTAAATGCCTCTTTGTAACCGTGTGTAATAAGAGATAATTACACACACACACACACATTGTGTTTTACACTGATGATATACAGTGCCAAAGATTGAGACGACTTCAAGGGTTGTGCAAAAAAAAAAAAAAAAAGAAATTTGTTATTCAAACATGCAGTGTTTATGATATGTTTATAAAATATGAAAATCTGGTTATATATTAATAATATCAGTCAGTAGGGTGCTGACCTTAGATACCGAGCTTGGCAGAAATGACCTAGTGCTACCTTCAGTTGAAATTAGTCGCAGTTAGCCTCCTAAAATTTCAAATCTAGTTTATCAGAACTAAGGTCAACATCATAATGTTTCTTCTTTTTATCCGCTTAAAACCCACCAGTCGGGCACACGGGGGCTAGAGCCGATTCCAGGATCATCGGTAAACGCAGGGTGCACCCCGGACAGGTTGTACAGACTCAGGCAACTTAGAGCGACCGATCGGTGTAACATGCATGTCTTTGGACTGTGGGAGGAAACTGGAGTACCCGGAGGAATCCCACTCAAGCATGGGGAGTCGAACCCGGATCATCTTGCATCATAATGTTTACTTCAGCTTCATTTACATTGTGAAGCATCTTCTGGTTTGTCAAATCTGAGAGAAAGAAATACAGGGTTGTTTTGTTTTATGTAAATGCTTCTGGTGTCTTCTGGTATCTAGCTTAAGAGTGGAGCTGGTTATCGTGTCGAGCTTTAAAAACATTTGAGGTATCATACTACATTTACATTATTTGGCAGACTCTCTTATCCAGAGCGACTTACAAGGTTACTGGTATTACAAGTAGGCCAACATAGTGTTAGGAGTCTTGCCCAAGAACCCTTATTGGTGTAGCACAGACTGTCTGCCTAGACCAGGAATCAAACCTTGGTCTCTCACATGGGAACCCAATGATGTTACCACTGTACCAGTTTGAACACAGGATTTCATAGGAAGTCACAGAAAAAGGTGACGTCAGTGTTGTTCTACAGATTTATTTAGAAATGGTTCTTCAACTAATACCAATTTTTTGGATGATTTGATTTCTGTGCATGTGCAGCTGGGTTTTCCCTCCAGTTCTCCAGTGTAAATATGGGTGTGAGTACATGCTGCCCTGTGACTGACTGGAATCCAGGATGTATTCCTGCCTCACATCCAATGTTCTTGGGACAGACATTGGATCCACCCCAACTCTTACCACAAAAACATCTATAAGCATCTATAAGTATCTATAAGCACACACACACACATACACACACACACGTTTGCACGTTACACAAAATAACTGGCTTGTGTGTCCTGAAGCCATGCGTATATGAATGCCATGTGTGTCTGAAGGCACTACATCTGTTCTTTAACAACCTTCCATTTCAGACTGTCAGGGCTGAGACGCAGGCCTTATCATTAGCCGAGCACACGTGTGTTTGTGTTTATGAGGAATTCGGCCAGGTTCTGTGGTGCGTGTACGTGTGAGACTGCCTGCTGCTGAGTTCTAATAACCGCACATGTTTGCAGTCTGCTTTTAATTCAGCAATCAGCACTCATTTTACTGAACTTACAGTAATAAGGAAAACTAATGAGCAATTTGACGCTGGTCTGTTGCCTTCCTTACGGACCTGTCCGACATTTTTCTCTACGCCATTGTTTTTTTTCTTTTGGCTAATTTCTTTGTCTTTGTTAATCATGGTCTTCCTCTAAGAGGATATTGAGGAATGAAAATTGCTGAGTTCGAGCTGAAAGTGGGGCTTTGTGTACATTGTGTCTCACAGACCACTGAGGTCTTAGCAGGGGGGTGTTATTTTCCAATTATATTCACACTAGCAGTTTCTATGCACATCAAGACCAATTTGGGGGGTGGGGGGTGGGTTGGGGACACAACAGTAGCAGCTGGTGAAATATATTCTAGATGGGACTGTTCGTGCCACAGTTTCAGCAAACAATCTGCAGGACACCAAAGCTCTAAAAACCAGTAATTAAAAAAGTTTTTCTTGATTTTGTT
>JAOVVF010000035.1:5457809-5469938 GCA_028565595.1 Duopalatinus emarginatus | reverse complement strand
GTCCTTGGGCAAGACTCCTAACACTACATTGGCCTACCTGTAATACCAGTAACCTTGTAAGTCGCTCTGGATAAGAGATTCTGCCAAATGCCATAAATGTAAATGTAACATGGAAATCTGGTGACTTTATGTAGACCATTATGTATCTGTATACATAATTTAGACAAAAAGGCACACACAATCAGCTATCTGGTGCTCTCATGGGTTGAGATGACGAGGCACCATCAGCAGCATTTGATCCCTTATCACCACCGTATTGTCCGTCCATGCAATTGGACAGGAGAGAGAAAGAGAGAGTGTGAAAGAAAAGCATGCCGATTAGTGGCCCACCACAAACCCTGAAAACACACACAGAAGTGCACGACTCCCACGTCTTCCTTACGTGTGCCGGTACTTAACACTATAAACCATGGACACATTGTAAAGAAAAACTGGTAGTGGTTGGTGGTGGCTCCATAATGGTTTGTGGTACCCTGGTGCATTTATAAAGGCCTCTGACAGGTGAACGCTACGTATGTGTGCCCTCTTTCTGTCGAATTACAACAGTTCAGATCCTACTTTCATTCTGATAGGATTGTGCCACCACACATGACTAGAGACATCAGGTCTCAAGTTTATCTCATAACGTTAGCTCGTAGAGTCCATGCCTCGTGCGGGACCTACCAAGTATTAAACTGGTAGTTTTTCTGGCACTTCACTGTATAATTTCTATGAATCCATTTTTCTACCACAAGTATTAAAATCCACTAATATTAAAATTCAGATGCACTAAGGGAGGACGCTTACTAATGTGATTTATGAAGAAATCATTTTTCCAGTGCGAAATTACAGATCTTTTTTTGGCAACATTCATCGACAGACATATTTATCAGTCCTTGGCCCAAGTCCTAGTCTGCCATAAGCCATAAATGTAAAAATGTCAATGGCATACAATTTTTAACACTTTTGACTAAAAAAACATTGATGAAATATATTCGCCCTGTCCTTGTAGTTCTCCTTGACTTAACCGTTTTACAGACATGGAGTTCCTTGAAGTCCTGACCGAGGGTCTCAATCGTGTCCTCCTGGTGCGTGGTGGCGGTCGTGAGGTCATCACCATCTACTCTTAATGGACGAACACATCCTCGCTCTAAAGTCTTTTTTTCTCATGCCATGTTGCTCGCTCCAAACCGAACATCCAAGCATCCTCAGCTTCTGCCATGAGCAATACATTCCCAGCACATATCAGACTACTTTGCACTACATAATCAGTGATCTGCTTATTACACCAGCTTGAACAGTCATTCTAGCTTGGCATCATTCTCTCTACCTGTTAGTTCTTCTCTCATCTCCAGGTTAACGAGCTGCCGACTCTCAGCCATTTTTAATTGGTTTTGAAAGTGCGTCATGCATTGTACAGATCGCTCTCAGAAGACTGATATCCCAAAGTTAGACTCAGCTAAACATTGCGGTACTGATACTGTAACGCTGAGGAAATGCAGGTTTAATAATCGGTTCATGAAAATGTCTTCCAGTATATTTTCTTATAGCTTGAGAATCACTCTGAAATGACACCACACAATGTCTGGGTGTGTGTTTCATCGGCTTGATTGCTCGGAGAGCCGATCCTTGTAGCTGTCCATGCCATGGTGAGACGCGTGAGTGTGTAATAAGTAGACGCTTTTAATATGTCAAAGCTTAAAAAAAAAACAGGCCAATGAACTTCTTGGAAACTTGATAAGACCATGAAGGCTTTTATATTCGCAACACAAAAATTTCAACTTCAGTTCAGTCCATAGTTTAGTATTCACAGTTGAGGACAGGTTAGGATCATACGCAAACAATAACTGATACGCATCAGTATATCGCATAGAGATATGTACTGTATATATTGTAGTATAGATATATTATATACATTATGGCTAAAAAAAAAAGAAACTACTATGTGAAAGCTTCATCACTGAAAATGTTATACATTGTTAAAACAAGCAGCAAATATTCTACAGCAACACAACATGTTAAAGTATATGTACATTGTGAATATTTATCTACACAAAAGATTATGACCTCATCAGCAAATTCCGAATGACTACCATGATGATCACCAGCTTCTGCCAAACACTGAAATGTGCAATGTGTGCCATATGGACAAAAAAAAAAAAATTAAATAGGACCTCTCTCTTTAAAAACAGCACTGATTATTTATTCCTATAATAAGCTAACGAGGCACTTTCCCAGGCCTTCATTCATTTTGTATGGTTTAAATAATGCACCAAACACATTCACACACACACACAAAAAAAATCTAATCACACTGTACAGTGACACACTCTATTTTTTAAAAAAACGTGTTATGTTATATTAGACATATCCTATATGTAAGAGCAACTCTCATATATTTAAAAGCATTGTTCTATGTTTACTTAGAGTATAAGTAGATTATATGAAGTATATATACATATATCCTCTTATTTATTTATTTATTTATTTATTTTGTAAATTTACAAAGGAGAAAATGTTTACGGAGTAGACTAGTGAAAAAAAAAATCACAATTCTGCTGTCTTTTGTAATTGTGAAGGTGAAAGAGGAACTGGAATCCAATCACACTGAGGATTCTGCTAACCCATGTATGTGTGTATATTTAAATATACAGTATATTACAGTCACACCAACCGCTACGCAGGCTACGTAAATGTATGCATTGGATAAATTGATTAACAGTGTAATTTCAGGTATGAGGAGTATCAGCCCTTACGGAAAAATCACACACGTTTCATCATGTGATTTTGTGAGTTATGTGTGATTCTGTTCATTGAACTCAAGTAAACTCAGGTGTAATTATCAAACCACATCACCTTATGTTCATGTGCAAAATTAAGAAAATTTGTTATATGAAACGTGAACATCTATAAATAATATAACTAAATAAATCAATATTTTTATTGCACATAAAAATAAATACATTGGAGAAAAACTCCTATATGAAAAGAAATGAATTGTTGAAAAACATTACCTGTGAAGATACAAATAATTTAGGAAAAATTGAAGAAATGGAACATATGAATATCTTTCTGTGAAAAAACATGACATAAACATGCAAAACAGATTAAAATATAATAAATCAATAATACATATTAGTAAAAAATAATGTGTAAAAAGAATTAAATCATGGAAATAATCAACTGTGAAAATAATGTAACATGATGAAATTGCATGTGAAAAAAAAAACATGAAATAATTAGATTCTTGTAAGGGGAAAAATTGTGAAATTATGTGAATTGTGAAAAAGATCTAAAGTGAATATACATCAACTATGTGCAAATCATTAAAAAATCAAATGTGAAAAAATTTATTATAAAAAACTGTATTATTTTGAAAAAATGTAAAATAGATATGCACACAATGTGTAAACAAAATCATAAAATAAAATAGAAAGTGGGAACAATGCATGCAAAAATATAAAATATTGTAGCCTAATGCATGTGTAAAATGTGTGAAATGTCTAAAATCCCATGTGTGAAATTTTTGTGACTTGTCCGTAAGGGTAAAATCTCTCTGTAGCGGTTACATAGGGACTCTGGCACTTTGGTCACACAAACTTACAGGCGATTTCTTGATAAAATGCTAACAGTACATGTTACTAGCAGACTACCTATCATAAAAGTTATAGTAACAGGAGAAACTTGGGACACCATTTCATAACTTTCTAAAGTAACTTCCATCACCATCCCTTTCTTTTCTTTCTTAAATTTCTTTAATATGTTTATTTATTTATTTTTCCTATTTATTGCAACTTTGTTTAAGTTATAAAGGTTACTTTAAGCTATCTAATAGCAACTACATGATTTCTATAGCTAGACTGAAGAATTAAATACTGTTGTGTTGTAGCCTGCTATTTCTGACTTCAAACATTTTTGAAATTTGTTTGTTTTTGTTTGTTTTTACATATTTTCATACATAGTAATAAAACAAACTATTTCAGGTCTAAAACCGACTCACCGCTTCTAAAGCAAAAATTTAAGTTTTGGTAACACTTTCTATGTATTGATAAATCATTACAACAGTGTCTTTGTAAGTTGATGAAGACTCTCCTCAAACTTTAATCATGTGCTCGAAATAATTCCTTGATAATCAGGTGTTGTTTATAATGCTATGTGCTGTAGGGCTCAACCTTTATAACTGAAAACTTATTACATGAATTATTAAACAAGCAACTACAATATTGACTAATACTTCTTTATTTTTAATGTTAAAACTTAACTTTTAAAATACTAATTTTGGGTAGGTTATAGGACACTATTGACTCTACTTTTCTAACATAATTTGGAAAGTGTTACCAATGTATAAAAATAAAAACAACATATGAAATATTTGGACATAATTCCAGGTCACAGTAATGCTAAGGGCTCTCCAATATCATTTCATGCTAATACATTGCATCTGTTATTTATTAGATTGACAGCGGTTAAGAGTAGTTCTGGAGTAAATTTTAAAAAAATATTAGATTTAATTTAGTCCAACACTAAACTGCTAATCTGTGTCCAATCTTTAGCCCTTTATTGAAAATCTTTTCTTATAAAGAAAAGCTTAATGCAAATGTTAGCACTGTGAAGTGACAGTCAAATATGTTTCCAGATTTCTTTTCATGCATGTTAGAGATTTTTTTGCCCCAGAGAGTTTTATTGCCCCATTTGTTTTTTAACACAACCACCACCACCACTATTTTTCCCAATGCTTGTCTTGTGCTGTGAAATTGTCTTTAAGGAATAGAGCGCTCTAAATATATATTACAGCTCGGATTTCAGCTCATGCTAATTATGCAACGTTGACTTGTAGCCTCCTTGCAACAAGAGCGTAAAGGTTTTTCTACCACTAGTCAGGCAAGGTCGATAAAAAGAGACCGGTTAATTAGAGTTACTTTAATTAAACTGCAGGTTTTTTCCGAAGGTGCTATAAACATATGCATGATTGTTGTGGGAAATGTGAGGGTGTTTCTAAGAAGTAGGATAGCGATAGTTACATGCAGAGGAAGATGTAGCCTAACAAATGTACAGTGTAGGAAAAAAAAAGCAGCATGTGGCTCAGGAGTCACAAGTACTTACAAATGCAATAATGAGTATTATAAAGACCCATGGCGTTGTTTTGGAGGATAGGTTATTCCGGCTTGATCTGAGTTATCAATTTGGAATCACTGTAACTTTGCGTGGGTTGGATCGTCAAAACTGGACCCGCTACGTTAATTTAATCTATCTGAAATGGTCCTTCGACCCTAAAAACACATTTATAATCAAAAGTCTTATGTTAACTCTTGTTCTAAATAGAATAAATATTATGTTTTAAAATATTCAATTAAAAAATTATATTAAAGAACTTAAAGTTTTCACAAGCCACTTATCTTGAATGATGGACTTTGTTATTTACTTAAACTTGAAATATCGGTTTGAGCCTTTGGTTGGTGTTTACAGCAGAATTCTACCAGGCCCTGTTCATCCGCAGCTTACTATGTATAATCTAGTGTTTAATTTTGTAGACACGCACACACCAACACACTATGAATTAAAAAAAAAAGCCAGCAAAAAAGAAAAAACACCAGAAAGAGAATTTACCTTCTATACAACTGGTATTTGTGTTTGATCCTTGGCAGTGGTAGTGGTATGTTTTGTATAGTAATCTAATGCAGATACGATTTAGGTTCGGTGTTATAGGTGTTTTTATGTTCTCTGTTACGATTCTCTATCTTTTGAGCAAGGACTCACTAATTGAGTGTGAGTGCATCTGTGAGAAAGAAGGATAGAGACAGAAAGGGCATGATGGTGTATGTGTGTGTGTGTGTGCGTGTGTAAGAGTGTGCGTGTGTTTGACTTCTATATGAATTAAGAAAAGCTAGGCGGTGGTGTTTCATTTTTGTAAATACAGCTATTATAGAGTTATATCCTAGTGGAGCTGTTTTATTTCCATGTCCATGCAAGTCTAATATTTTAAAGAAAACACTGAAATATGTATTCTCTATTGTGTTCGATGATAACCTATTTTAAAAAGAAATATCTGAGATTATTGTTTTACCTTGTCAAAATGCTTCTCTATTACACGGCTAATGGTTTCTCTGGACCATTTTATAGAGTTGTCTGCACAAATGCAATAAATTGTCGTTTTATTACACGTCTTGTTTGTGGGTTTTTTTTACTGACAAGAACTTTTTTGTTGTATTTAAGCAATATTAGCTGGAACAGAGAAATATAATCTTACATCAGACTGTTTGAAATGAGAACATGTTTATGAAAATGCGCAAAATAAATTTGTTTCCATCAAGTATAGTCAAATCCGAGGTTTTGTAAATGATAAGGAGACAAGAGACAAGGTTCTTTCCTTCATTCATCTTTAGTGATCTATTAATGTACCAAGGCTGTGATAAGGTTTGATGTTGCTTTCATTAATACAAATAAGAAAAATATTGCCACACATCAATAGCCAAGATCAGAAGAGCAAAACTGACCATGCTGTCTGGGTGGGTGGGATGTCATACTCTCGCCCCTGTCAATCGCAGTGACATGAGTCGGTCTTGGGTCTCTCTGAGCTTGTACATGTAGAAGAGGACAGTTAGCACTTATCTGTGTATGGTGTACATAACTGCCCTGTGATACAACATTAACAGGATGTAAAAAAAAAAAAAAAAAGATTTGGTCGCCTTTACAATATGTTTTTTAGTGCTAACAAATAGTTGACAATAAACTAAGGGGGAACAAAGTTAACACAAAGATGCCTTTTTGCTATTCAGCTTTTATCAAATGCTTTTAAGAAGGCAGCCGCCTAAGTGGGCAGCATTATTAGACAGCATATGTGCGTTCCAGTAAAAAGAACTGTCCCATTTGGAAAGCAGTATAAGTGGACGCTGGGAAGTGTCCTTACTTTAACAGAATTTTGAAGGCATTTGTTGTACCCATGTAAGAGACTTGGGTTCGATTCCCGATCTGGGCAACCAGTCTGTGCTACACCAATAAGGGTCCTTGGGCAAGACTCTACGTTGGCCTACCTGTAATACCAATAACATTGTTGCTCTGGATGAGAGCGTCTGCCAAATGCCATAAATGTAAATGTAAAAGCTGGTATAGATTAGTGGTGACTTCATTATAGCATGAAGTTTCTTTAGCTGGCATTTCACAGGACCCCTGGTATATCTACAAGTGAATGCTACGTGCGCCTCCTTTTCTGACAATGATGACAATGATGAGTTTGGCCCCTTTCAACAGGGCAATGCAACAGGGCAAAACCACACAAGTCTAGTTTGGAGTTTTGCCATTCCCCACCAGAAATGTCACCAGATCTCATTGTCATCGAACACATCTGGGATGCCATGCAATGCAATGCACAATTGCTCACAGAACACATGTGCAAGTTTACATACAATCTATTCCGATGCCCAACAACTGCTGAGTGTTCATAATCTTTGTTACCAGGGGCCAAAGTGCAGGTGCCCATTGCTGGACTGTAGAGACTGAGAGAATACAGCATGTTCTCAGCCAATAGCCACTGCATTTCTTATCAGACTAAAGGATATAAAAAGACATGCAATTATGCTGAGATCAACAGTAACACAAAGGGGTTGAAGACAGCAAAAGAAGGGAGTGAGATCTCAGAAACAAACAAAATGAAGGAAGATTCTACAAATTTGAGAGTGCGTCTTCCTGCCCTGATATTTGCCCTGGAAGTCTTGATTGTGGTCTTATATGCTTTCTTTGTGACTTATGATGATCACACCAATGCAGTGCTGCAGAACAATATGACAAATCCTAAAGACAATGCCGTATACCAAGACTACACCTTTTTTGCCGACATCCAGGTGATGATCTTTATTGGATTTGGCTGTCTTCTAGCCTTTCTTAGGCGCTATGGATTCGGCGGAATGGTTTTTAACTTCCTGACTGCTACATTTACTATTCAATGGGCCATTTTAGTACAGGGTTTCTTCAGTTTCTACTATGATGGAAAGATTCATTTGGGAGTGATAAACCTGATCAATGCGGAGTTTGCTTGTGCTGTTGTACTGATCTCATTTGGGGCAGTGCTGGGGAAGACCAGTCCTGTGCAGCTATTAGTAAGTTTGAATATTGCATTATTTTTTTAGCTTACGTTCTGTATGATTTAATTCTAGATTTGTCGCTAACAGCTAATCTGTCCTCTATAGATCATGGCCTTGTTAGAGGTTCCAATCTTTGGTATTACAGAATGGATAGTTGTTACGTACCTGAAGATCAATGATGCCGGAGGATCCATACTCATCCATCTGTTTGCCTGCTACTTCGGTTTGGGTGTCACCTTCATGTTGTATAGGCCAGACCTCAATAACGGCCATCCCAATGAGCTTACCAGCTATCAGTCTGACTTGCTTTCTGTGCTAGGTACGCTGTTCCTTTGGATATTCTGGCCTTCCTTTAATTGTGCCTTGACCCTGAGGGGGGATGACCAGCATCGTGCCATTCTTCATACTTTCATCGGGCTAAGTGCCTCCACACTAACTGCATTTGCCCTCTCTGCCATGCTCAACAAAAATGGCAAGTTCAGCATGGCTGATGTGCAGAATGTAACCCTGGCTGGCGGGGTCACCGTTGGTGCCTCAGTTGACATGATGATCTCACCTGCTGCTGCTTATGTGCTAGGGATGCTCGGAGGCATGGCTTGCATGTTGGGCTATAAGTACCTTAGTCCTTTCCTAGCACGAAGACTGCATGTGCAGGACCAGTGTGGCATCCACAATCTCCATGGCCTAACCGGGTTAATCTCATCTCTAGCTGCTATTTGTGCCATTCTTATGGCCAGTGAGGAACAATATGGTCCCAGCCTCTACCAGACCTTTTCATATCGTGCACCCCAGGTCGGAGACCCTCGGTTGGAGGAACTGCAGAAACTGATCCCGGGATTAGAAGGAGGTCTTGGACGCACTGCACAAGAACAAGCCTTGTACCAAGTGGCTGCACTGGGAACTACTATTGCCATATCCATAGTGGGGGGTGTGCTGACAGGACTAGTGCTGAGGCTGCCATATTTGACCTCCCCGACTGACAAGTTCTGCTTTGATGATGAACCTTACTTCAACATTCCACCAGATCAGGACTATATAACTGAGACTGAGAAAGATATAGCACTAGAACATGAAATTTAGTAAAATATATCACAATGTATCAATGATATCAAGACATTTTGTTTTAAATGACGCACTTTTTTTTGCTATATCTCTTTAGTAGAAAGTGTGTTTTTAAATGTGACCCTTTGTATCTGTAATCAGATCCTCATTAATTTAGCCAAAGTTTCTTTAATATTATATTAAATATATCTCTCTCTGATGTGCAATTTAAGGTGATTAATTGTGTAACATGCTACCACGAAAAGAATGTCTTGCAGCAACTCACTTTTATACATCACAACCAACAAATAAAAAAAACATGGATGGCTATAAATAATGTCAACTTTTATCTATTATCTTATCTATTATCTATTAACTTTTAGCTATTATCTATTGACTCAATTCAATTCAATTAAACTATATTGTCATTAAACCAATACATGGTTGCAAGGCATAATGAAACTGTTGGGCTACTTCTCCAGTGTAAGGAATTAAGCATAATAAAAAAGTAAATTGTAGAAATAAAAAGTAAAACTAGAAATATAGATAAATTAAAAATAAAAATAAACACAACATATTTTAACAAATGTTTAATTATGATATTAAAAACTTTCGATCTCTATGATATATAGCAAAATGTTATTATATACAGTACTTATAAATAATTTGCCTAAATTTCTTGAAATAGTTTCTATGTGCAGTACATATGTATTCTTGAAGATCTGTAAAGGGTCTGTGTTTTTACAATTTTACAGCTTTTTTTACTGACTGTAAGAAAAGGTATGAGGATCCTTGAAAGTGAACTATTTTGCCTTACTGTGTTTACACACAGAAGGAATGTGACCTCCGCATTTAACCCATCCGTGCAGTGAAACACACACACACACCAGTGAACACTAGGGGGCAGTGAACACACTTGCCCGGAGCCCCAAACCATGGCACCCGGGGAGCAGTTAGGGGAGTTAGGTGCCCCAACATCCTTATGTAAAATGCAACATCCTCATACTGTGGAACACAGAAATCCTACAGCTTGGATTACAAAAAAATTGTGAAGCATTCTGTAGGATCTATGCTGTTCATTGCCTACAGAATATTTTGCATACGGTATATATGGAGTCCATGCCCTGTGGGAAACCTACCAGTTTTTCTGATACTTTAACCTACTTTAGAATAAAGAAACTACAGGGTTTAAATAGAGACACACAGGGGCCAGGTAATTCAAAACAGATAATACCAGATTTCAATTTCTTTGTTCATAAGGTTTTTCCATATTAGCATTTATGTAAGTGAACACCATATCTGAGTCCTTCAGCTGCACCAGAAAAAAAACAGTTATATAGGAATGTCTTTGTATGGAATTCCAGCCCTGTCCTCCATTGTTAGACTGTAACTGGTGTCATAAACTAATATAATAAGGATACTGTGTAAGAGCCAGAATAATCATTAATAATTTACCTCTATATCGTAAGGAGCAGGCCCCGACTGACACTCATCTCCACTTTAATAGGAACATGTGCACCTTAACATTTATTCAGTTATCTAATCAGCTGTGCAGAGCAACACAACAAATTATGCAGATACCACGCTACAATCAAAGTCACAAAGAGCACAGTTGATTCCTCATTCTTGATCTGTATCTGCATGATGGTGTGCATTGTGCTGCTACTACATGATAGACAACTGCATGAATGTGCAGCGGTGTTCCTAATAAGTGGGTGGTGAGTATATACGTTGCTCAGACTTATTTTTGTCCGTCGGGGTCGTGGTTCGTCTGAAGCCTATCTGGAATCATTGGGAGCAAGGCAGAAACACCCCTCTGGATAGGGCACCAATCCATCACAGGGTGCCACACGCACCTTTGCATTCACACACTCACATCTAGGCCAGTTTAGCACATCCAATTTCCTGTGAGGAAACCGAAACCCAAGCAGACATTGGGAAAACTGCTTACAGACTGAGACCGGAAAAAAAGGATCGAACCCGCAACCCCAGATCCCTGGAGCTGTACAGCACACACTATGTGCTGCTACACTGTGCTGCCCTGTTAATAAAAGTTGGATCTTTCTTTAGAATAGACTCCTTTTAGTGTACAATTATCATAGATATGTGTGCTATCTAAGATAACACCCAGGCTGTAATAACATCTTGGCTATAATTGCTGAAATGAACTGTTACTGACCTCTTTGTCCTCAGCTCTGAGATAACAACAAAAAAATCTACGTTTGATGGTATAAAAAGACAGTGGATGTCAGAGCACCTTGGGAAACATTTGACGTTATTAAGGCATTGTTTTTTTCTGCATATATGCTTTTAGAAAGCATAGACATGCATTACTAACGAATGGTGACTGTGCGAGGACTGTGTTAAAGTTTGCTTACAGTAAAGACTTGAATATTAAATTACACATGTCTTCCCTGAACATATTATTTTTCTGACTTAACGATATTTAAACCTGCTAGCTTGGGATGGCATTAACGGTTCTTTTATAACAACACATTCTCCCAGTCTGCATGGATTTCTTCCAGGTTCTCAGGTGTCTTCCTTCCTCTTGAAAATATGCTTGCAGGTGGACCTATACGATGTGTGTGCATGGTTCCCTGCGAAGGAATGGCAACCCTTATTGGGTGTATTCCTGCCTTATATTCATGTGTATTTAATTGAATGTGACCCTGATCAGGAGTTACTAAATATATATATTTTTTAAAATAATAATAATAATAATAATAATAATAAAAAGAAGAAGAAGAAGAAGATGAATGTTCAGTTCCTCTAGTATGACTATGGTTTAGGTTGTAAAACCAACAAAGCCTATAGGATTATCAGGTTTATAGTTTACTGTACTGTAAAAATTATGCAATCTGTAGGGTAAAGTACTGGTTTTAATTAGGGCTGTCAAAGTTAACGCGATAATAACGCATTAATGCGATCTCAAATTATCGTGTCGAAAATAGTGACGTTAACGCAAATTCTAATTTGGCCCTGCGATTCACCCGTAGTTCATGTTGAGGCTTGTCGCGCGCTGCTTCAGTAA
>JAOVVF010000035.1:5389330-5404031 GCA_028565595.1 Duopalatinus emarginatus | reverse complement strand
TAATGTATATATAGATAGATAGGTATTTGATGGAACGCTGTAATAAAACCAGCTCATCTTACACAAATCAAAAATGATTAGCTTCCAGTCTAAAGGTGGCAGTGGGTGTTTTGGCAAAAAGAGAAGTGTACTAGACAGTCTCTTCTGTGATTTATTATCCTACAAATGGACACAGATCATGATTTGTATCTTGTTTGAGCCGTTTTGTTATTTATCAAACTGCATTACAGGACTGCAGCAAACTCATCCTGTTCTCAGTTTCATGCACAAATAAAATTTTTGAATTGCTCATTCTTTAGGGTTATTGGTGTTAATTATATTTTACTACACACTATCTGACACAAAGAACCATTTGTCGCATTGAATTCATAACCCCCTATAATTAGCCGTGATGGCATTCGGAGGGTTGGGCATGGAAAGGAAGTCTTTCGTCATTCCGTCACCTCCCTCATAGAGAATGCTGTAAAATGAGCATGAAATGTTATTTCTTGTGGAATTCCATATCTACTGACTCACCAAGCGGTGGAATTGTTGTACACGCCCAAATGTGTCAAAGTGGCATTCATACCACAATGCTTACCAATGAATTCTCCAGTCTGATTGGTAAGAAGCTGCCAGACTTGGCAGCTCTGACTATAGATACAGACACAAGCCTGATCACAGGTTTATATTAACCCATTTCTTTAAAATACATTCTTGTTTTTATAGAAACAGTGTCTTGTATGATGGAACTCTCCACAAAGTATGGATTTGTTGAGCTTATGACCTTTTCTGTGATTTATAGATTTGAAGTCAGGGCTTTGTCGCAGACGTGACGCTGTCAATTTAAGTTTTATATCATAGGAGAGTCTTTAGATATGTTTGCTTATTTTGTGTAATGCGACATGCTGCTTTTTTTGAGCAGGTGAAAGAAAGACTGTTTATAGCTACTATAATATAAGTTGTTTGACCACGAAGCTTAATTATTAGTGGGTAAAAAGTGTGCAATTTTAAAGTGAATTATTAGATAAATAAAACACGTAGCAAGAAAATGATCAACTTTGGGGTGGTCAAAGTAACTCCGCTACACATCAAGCTGCATCGCACAAACCTGTCATTGATTATTTTCCTATAACAGCACACCATGTCACACTGCATTCCTCACAAAGCCTAATACATCAGAACAGTCCGTCTTCACTATTGAATAAAAGATATGTTGGATGTAGGTGTGTATTATAGTGTTATATGACCGAATTAAATCAAAAAGATAGCGGTGGTGATTACCAGAGCATGAAATCTCAGACGTGGTACAGTAAAACATGCCTCTAAGTCCCCTCAGTGCAGTGGGACATGGTAGAAGGGCAGCATGCTTGTGTTAAATGGATTGAAACATTAAGCCATAAAGACAAGGCACCAGGTCAGCTGAGCTTTCTCATCCTTTTCTCTCGTCTGAGCCGTTCATTCTAAAGGCGCCACTCTTTAGCTGTTTTTACCACATTTCTCTCACTTGAGGTTTGTCCTGCGTGTTCTCGGAACACAATGGGACAGGGTTTATAAGGTCTGAGCTATTCAGACCCTATTCAGTCCACAGTAATTCGTCACATAGTGCCTCGGTGTAAATTTGCTAGTCTTGAGAGTGAAGGAGACCTCGTTGTCGGATCACGTGATCCCGAGACCGCGGTTCCTCGGTTGTCAGCGGATTGAGAATGCATAAGAATAAGTCCGTCTTCCTTAACTTTTGGATTCGCACAGTTAGTGCCACAGTTTGACCTTTTCAGAAAAGGCGGTCTAGTTGACTAATTAATGAGTAGTCATTAATAAATGTACAAGTGCTTATATATAATATATATCATGTGTTCATACATGCAGAGGAAAGAAAAGAAGTGGTAAAGAAAAGAAGCAGCCGTGGCTCTGTTATTCTCTCAGGGTATTATTATTCATTTATTATGCTGACATGGTTTGCCTCAGCTTGTTTCCTCAGAATGAAGCATGGCTGCAAATCAATACAACATTATTCTGACTGACCACTTATACCCTATAATGAAACATTTCTATCCGGATGGGCGCGGCCCCTTCTAGGATGACTGAGTGCTCAATGGCTTGTTGAAAATAAAAACTGAGTAAAGTCGAACGCCTGTGATAGATTTTGGAGGCTTGTTTTATACGGCATCTTCACAATCCAAATACCAACAGACTCTATGCTTAGACATGTCTAACAGGTTTTTCTTTTAATTTTTCGTGTGTGTGTGTGTGTGTGTGTGTGTGTGTGTGTGTGTGTGTGTGTGTGTGTGTGTGTGTGTGTGTGTGTGTGTGTGTAGGCACTGGCTGACTCAGTGAGCAGCCATAAGCGTGCAACGGCAGATGGGCAGTGTCGAGAGGAGAATCTGCTACAGGAAACGGCCAGTAAGGAGGCCGCCATGGCAACGCGAATGGACGAGCTGCAGGCGGAGCTAAAGCAGGCCCGCTTGGCGCTGACCAACAGCTTGGCTGAAAACGAGAGGCTGGCCGGACTGTCCACTCAGCTGAAGAAGGTACCACACGTGCATTTGACGACGTGCTGTAGTTTTTCCGAAGGTCAATGTTTTCCCGGTCTCAGCTGTTCAGACGTTCAGGTCCACAAAAGGAACAGAACTGCCTGTAAAGGTGCCTCCGTGGACATGGGGAATCATCCTAAGCCGGTATACGGCAAGATAGGGAATGAGATCTGATCTGATCATAGGTGCGTCTCTTAAAGGTATTGTAATTCAAACCCAGGCCCGGGTTTCAGTTTCAGCTGGAATAAGAGATCAAGGTCACTCACAGCTGACTGGCCGGTGTTAAGAGAACAGTGTTTCTTTGCACAAATGGTGTGAGGTGTATATGCTAGGACATACACTGCACCACTTAAAGCACAATGTGTCTGACAGCATGTGTGCGTTGGCCTGGGGAAGTCCCTCACATGGTGAGATTATGACTTCATCTGTGTGACGCTCTAATAAAGTGGTGAAACGTTTATAAAGTGACGTTTTTCACATTTAAAAGTGTTATGTTATTAATATGTAATAAATAAGATATGCAAATTAGGAAGATTGAACAAACCTGACAAGAAAACATCTTTGTTTTGATCGTGTGACAGTGCAGGAAAATTGTGGTCATTTTGACGCCTAGTATCTGATTACAAACTGATACGGTGTGTGTGGATTCCAGTATGGCACATTAACATGTTGTGGTGAAATACATTAAACCTGGGCGGGGTAGATAATGCGGAGGAATATGTTTTTTTTTTTGTTTTTTTTTTGAAGGGGAGGGGTGTCAAACATTCTTACTACTGTCTAAACTGTAATACATGCATTTAAACCACAGTGAAAGAACATTTACAGACCTGCCATCATGTACTCCTGACCTCCTAGTACTCTTGTACGATTTCACGTTTATGGAGATCTGCGCATAAGTGCTAACGGCCAATCAGAGCGTGGGATAAAGTCACGCCCTTCACCAAAAAAAGGGGGGGGGGACGATGACAGCGTGCTAGTGGCGAAACCCTCCCTATGAAACTGGAGTTTGGGGCTTGTGTGTGTGTGTGGGGGGGGGGGTTCTGTTGGGGGAGGGTTCTGAAATGTATTGTATGGTCTGAAATGACGGGGGGGGGGGCAGTTTAGAGAAATACCCCTGTTCAGCATGAGCTCTCTCAAAATCGAACGTGGAGCGCCGTGCGCAAACTAAGGTGCACAACCGTGTGCTGTGACGTATGGACGTTTGCACTAGCATGCATTAGTGGAACCACATCAGTTGCGTCGATTTTGGCGTCTGCACCCTTGCACTAGTTCCAACCAGTCTAAACCTTGTTTCATTATGGATTAGAGGAATGTCTTAAAGTTTCAGTTTTTAGTGTAGATATAAAGCAGAGTTTTGAGGGGTCACCATTTTTCAACACAACGGTAGACCGAAATACCGTCATACCGCCCGACACTAAAACACTTCAATAATGACTTGTTGAACGGTGTTGAAGTAGAAAAAGAAAACCATGTTGTCTGTTAGTTATTTAGAGGGAGTACATACGAGATCATGCTAACATTAGAGTAATAACGACAAAAAAAAGATGATGCTAATCATTAAAGGAGGTCATTAGGGGCTTGTTTTCCATATATTAACACTTTTGCTCTCTCTATTAGTGTTCCTAATAAATTAACCTCTGTCTCTTGAGCTGTATAATTCAGCTGCTCTATGATTGCGTAATGTTTTATGTTTATAATGGAGCATGTTACATAAACGTTTCATATAGCATTATTTTAAGGACTGCCAGTCTTGTGCGAAATGTTTCCTCCATATTTATTATGTCTTTGTGTGTGTGTGTGTGTGTGTGTTTTGCTGTAGGAGTGTGATTGTTTGGAGGCTGAGAAGGCTCGTGTCAGAGAGGAGGTGAAGGAATTCAAGGTTCGTGAACTGCAGCAGCTTCAGGACAACGCTGAACTGGAGGAAGAGAATATCTCTCTGCAGAAACAAGTCTCTGTGCTGAAAGAAAATCAGGTGTGTGTGTGTGCGCGCGCGTGTTGTGGGCTAGGTGTTACAACACATCCTTTGATACGCAGCTGTCGCCAAATCTGTGATCCTCGAGCGACACTGAGCTGGAAAGTTGCTGCGTAACTGTGGGCAGCGTCGCGAGTTTTCCGCTAGTCTCTGCTGCATGAAGTCGGTCTTTGTTGGACGGCATCGGTGAGAGGTGTCTTGTGACAGTTACTGTGTGTGTTTGTGAGTGTGTTTGTGGTCCTCCCTGTAATCAGGGCAACACAACAGCTCCTATTGTAGCAGCGGTGTTCTCAGCCCTTGCTCGACAATAGCCCTCTACTTAGTTTGACTACGTAACGGAAAGGATTTGCTTACCGTCAGGCTCATGCCAGCAACCTCTCCGGAAGACTCCTCACATTAGCACATCTTAGCATCCCTGTTTAAGAACACTCGCAGTCAGACAGGTTAGACTGGAATGATCAGACTAGAAAAACCAGTGTAGTACAGAATGGTTTAATCTTTATTGTAGGTGGAGGAGTAAAAATGAACCTTTGTCTTTGAAAATGGCTGTCTAGGCCACCATACAGCAAGCTAATTGGCAAGCTCCTTGCTAGCGGAAATGCAGTAATGCACTATGACTTTAAAGTCTGTATTTTCATTTTAGTTAAAGGTTAATACACTGTGGTAGACTGAAATCTGTGTTTACATTTGTATTAATATATTTTGAAGTATTTGTTTATTGATAGGTTATTTTCTTTATTCAATAAAAAGCCAGATAGCTAAGTAAACCTAATACTGGTCTTTTTTATGTTACAGAATTTTCTGCACAATCCTGTTTTTTGGTATAAATATAAAATGATGCAAAAACATTTAATAGAGTAAGGAACCTAAAAGTATTGTTTTAAATAAATGTTCAAGCTATTTGTTTGCATTGTCGTTTTATCTTTTCATCTTGTCAATCACCTAATTTAAACAAATTTTTATACTATTTGAAAATTTTTTTTTCCTGAATTAAAAATCGATTCAGAATCGAATCGTGACACCAAAAATCAGAAATCAAATCAAATCACCAGACACTGAGAGATTCGCTCCTCTACATGGTTAAGAAAATTATAATCACAATTTTCTTGCTTAATAATGGAATCACAATTATTGTCAGTCCATTAAGAGACAAAAACGGAAACTAAACCTATTTACATTAAACGTTATTTGTCATATTCCCTCAGTTTGTATAAAGCATTAAATGTAAATAATACAGGTTCTGAAATACATTTATTAGCTCTTGCTAATGCTAAATAGGAACACTGTACATTCCGAAACGTTTTGACTTGCAGTTATGCGTTCAGTACAGTGAGTTTATCTCGTTCTCCTCATCTGCCTCCAGGTGGAGTTTGAGGCTCTGAAGGTAGAGCTCTCACAGAAGGATGAGGAACAGGACCTCCTCCGAGCACAGCTGGAAGAAGCCGGGCAGTTGCGCGAGATTGCCGAGAGGCAGCTCGACGAGGCCCTTGAGGCCCTAAAGGACGAGCGTGAGCAGAAGAACAGTTTAAAACGGGAGCTAGCTGCTCACACCGTCAACCCGTTTGACTCCGTGGTGCACCTGGACCTGCAGCTGGATGACAGCCTGGACGGAGATAGGGCCGCAGAGGACAAGGAGCAGGGAGATAAAGAGGAAGAAGAGCAGGACAGTGGCTGCAACCTCTCGAAAGAAAGCGAGAAGCAGCGCTGCTCCACTCCCAGGAACAGTAACATGCTCCTCCGGCCTCAGGCTCCAGGGCTGGTGGCTGACCTGCTGAGCGAACTCCATCTGTCCGACACTCAGAAGCTCAAACAGCAGCTGCTGCAGGTGGGCCACACATTACAATTACAAAAGGAAGGATATTGACTCACTTTTCCTTAAGGTTCTTAAGTGCCATATGTTATGCTGGAACTGTCGGGGGATGGATATACTCATACATTGTTGTTTTATAATGCTGGATTTCTGCCTTAGCTGGCAATGTAACAAAACATACACACGTGTGCACGCTCACACACACCCACATATCTAAAATGTCTTCTATTGTGACAGAAACACAAAAAATCAATATAGCAGAAAAACTGTTGCTTGTGAAAATGATACACTTCTAATTTAAGCTGCCCCCAAACAAATCTCACTGTTTTGATTTAAAAGTCTACAGCTGTTTATGGTCATTGCCTTTCGAGACATTAGGCGTGGTTTTGAAATCTGCTTCCCGTCTTTCGACCACATCCTGTTTAAGAACTTGTACACGGAAGACTCTTAACGCGCTTAGAAATAGCTTGTAACCATCTGCTCTTTTCAATAGATGGGTGGATGAGAAGCAAAGTAGCTGGGGTTTTTTTTTGTTAATATTTTACACACGTCTAGAGAGATCTTTACATCGAATACTCGACAATTATACTGAACCAAAATATAAAGCAACACTTTTGTTTTTGCTCCCATTTTTTCATAAGATGAGCTCAAAGGTCTAAGACTTTTTCTATGTACACAAAAGGCCCTTTTCTTTCAAATATTGTTCACAAATTTGTCTGAATCTGTGTTAGTGAGCACTTCTCCTTTGCCGAGATAATCCATCCAAATCACAGGTGTGACATATCAGCGTGTTGCAAATCGAGTGGCTCATGGTGGCAGTGGCTTTCGTCACGTTATTTCTGTGCAGTCAAAATGCCATCAGTGAAATGCATCTGTGTTTGTTGTCCATTATGCCTGCCCATACCGTAACCCCACCACCACCATGGGCCACCCGATTCACAACGTTGACATTCAAAACAAGGACATTCCTGCAGTCAGCATGCCAATTGCATGCTCCCTCAACTTGCGACATCTGTGGCATTGTGCCGTGTGATTAAAACTGCACCTGTGCATTAATCATGCTGCGTAATCAGCATCTTGATATGCCTCACCTGTGAGGTGGATGTTTTATCTCAGCAAAGGAGAAGTGCTCACTAACACAGATTCAAACAAATTTGTGAACAATATTTGAGAGAAAAAGGTCTTTTGTGTACATAGGAAAAGTCTTAGGTCTTTGAGTTCCTCTCATGAAAAAGGGAGCAAAAACAAGAGTGTTAAATTTATGTTTTTGTTCAGTATTTTATTTAAATTGTAAATAAACACCCCAACACATCCCTGTTTCTTAAATGAACGAGGTAAACTAGCTAGTGTGTTGTACTTTGACTGCCCTCCAATAATAACAATAATAATTTTACACCGGTTACTTTAAAGCGTCTTATAACAATAAAGCAACTGTGAATACAGATCAGCAAAGCATAAATAAAAATAAAATCCTTAAACACTGGAATTTTATAAAGGGAAAAAAAAGTCGACATCCTGTGTCAGTCTGATAGCATGTTCTCTTCATTGCAGGTGGAGAGGGAGAAAGCAGCTTTGACCAGTTCAGTCCAGAACCTTCAGGAAGCACTGGCTCAGTCTAAAGTGACTCTGGATGAGCACAAAGTGAAAGTGGAGCAGCTTTCTCAGCGTCTGGAGGTCCTTCAAGGTTGCTCCACTGCTTCCATTCCCCAAACCCAAGAGCAAAATGGAAATGGCGAGCCGGTGAATGACGAGGATCTAGAGCTGGATGCCAAGAGCGCTGAGGTACTAGAAAAGCGCATGCGTGCAGCCAACGCTGAGCTCATGCAGTTGCGCGATGAGCTGAAGGACGCAGGTGAGCGCTGCCGGGCCCTGGAAGAGCGGCACTTGCAGGAGAAGGAGCGCTGGAGGGCCGAGGCGCAGGAACTGGCCGACAAGATTCGCCAGTGCATTGCTGCCAGCCGCCATGACCAGGAACGTATAGGACAGCTGGAGGTTGAGATCGGGGCCACGCGCCGCGTTGCCACCGACTCCGAATGCCACCTGAGCGCCACGCAGGAGGAGCTGCTGGCCTTCTCTGAAGAGCTGGCCAACCTGTACCACCATGTCTGCATGTGCAACAACCTCACACCGCGCCGCGTCACCCTGGACTACTATCGCGACGGAGCACGTGGCGGGAGAAGGCACCACCATGGATCGTTCCGGAAGCAGAGAAGGTCAGGAGAGGCATTGGGCAAAGGAGCTCATAGCGTAGAGTTGGACATCGCAGCAGCGAATGGAGATGCCTCCGGAAACTGCGGAAGTGGCCCCAGCTCGCCAACACTGGACTTCAGGGACCCCACCAACGTCCGCAACCTGGTGGCTGTTATTCGCTGCCAGATTAAACACCTCCAGGTAAACATAACGATACACAATGCGCATAGCATGTTTCTGGACTTGCCTCCTTCTTCCCAGAGTATGCAGCACTGCAGCCTGCGCACCTCAGATGCTAGCACTAAGCAACACAATCGCCAGTCTGTTACAGTTAAAGGGCATGACAGGATGACGGCATACTGTACGCAATCTCGTAAGAGTCATTCGCATCGACATAGGAGCCATGTTCTCGGCTATTTCTCAGTTATCATGTGAAGTTGAATCAGCTAGGATTAATGTGTGCTCAGGAACAATGGTTTCTTCCATCAGCTCCAGCTGTGTTCCTAGCAATGATCCGAGTCAGGGATCTGGGATAGAGGCCAGTAATTAAGTGAGTGGGCAGCAGTCAGCTTGTTTCTGGCTCTTAACACATCATTGTTTGTGTTTTGACTAAACACACCATGTATTGCTTGACTTCCTTTTTCCTCACAGCACACAACACGAAGCTCTCTACTGCTGGACCCTCATAGTCTATGTGACATTGCATGGTCTCTCTTGTTGTAACAGGGCTAAGGTTAAAGGCTAAGCACCACCTAATGGACGGCCCTAGTGATTTAAAATTTGTTTTAGATACTGAAATATATAGATGTGAATTAAAATGAAAATAGCTGCGTAATTTGCTTTAAAATTGACTATTTTAATTAAATTGATGGAGAAACTTGAAATGAACATCACTGGTGTACAACAGTGAATAACACCATGGTAAAACATCATTATGACTGACTTTCACTGAGAATTTCCCAGTGCTGGTTCTTCAGATTTCTGTGATATTTCTGAATTTAATGAAGAGAATGAATCTGCAGTGGGGGTGACTGGATATCATAACAGGAAAATTAACCACCTTTTTGTCATTTTGTATTCGCGTAGGTGTATCTACTAGTGTTGTCCACCATATACATCACATGCACAACACCCACGATAGTTTCCGAACAGCGCGGGCGGGGCTAAACAACAGTCTTTTAAGCAGTGTTTCTTGAATTTGTAAAAAATTTAACGTTTTCTAACTATCGATTATCGCAAATCAGGAATTCAAATTCTTCTGTATTTATGTGTTTGAAACTTTTCTTAATATATATTAGCTGGTGCTTAGCCTTTAGATACAAGTGAATGTATGTTGACACATGCTGGAACCCACATAAATGCTGTTGTGAAAATGTTGATTGCTGCATTGTTAGAATAGTCATTAATGCAGTTTTACATCGAGTTTGCATCAAGTTTTATTTATTAACTCTCAACGTATTTAACTGGGTATTCGACTTTTCTGACTGTGTGAATGTCCTAAATCACAATTTCACACACTGCACATTTAAACCATCACTGTGATCATCGATTGTGTGTTGATTGATGGATTTGCAAGCGTTTTTAATATAAGTAAGCCTGTAACAATACTTTTGCTTTTCAGGTGGCCGTTGACCTGTGCAGGCAACGTGGTGCCTTACCCTCCTCTGCATTAGGGGGCAGCAATGAATCTGACCGTGAAGCTCTGCTCGAGGAGGTGCTGAAGCTCAAGTCTCTTCTAAGCACCAAGAGAGAGCAGATCGCCACACTCAGGACCGTCCTAAAGGCAAACAAACAGGTACACAGATGACGTCTTGCTTCAACTGGCTTCCACTAAACACTGTTAACTGTTAAATATAGGACTAGAGTTGTACATCAATCCAGAGGTTAGAATTAGAGGTACAATGTATTTTGGGACAAATCCATCATATTTACTCTGGGAAAATATAGAGAGAAGAAACTGAGGGCACTTGCGAGAGTTCACTTAAGGGCACATGAGATTTGATGGTGTTCCGAGTGTGTTGATTGACAATAATAGGAGTTCGTTCCTGGCTGATGTTCATTGCTCCTTTGGCGCATTTGTGAACGACTAGCGTAAACGCAAAATCCAATCATAAGTGAAAGTGAACTATCTGCCTACTTTGCTTGGACACAGAGGAATGTGACCTCTGCATGTAACCCATCTGTGCAATAAAACACACACACCAGTGAACACTAGGGGGCAGTGAACACACTTGCTCGGAGTAGGGGAGGGGCAGCCCCAAACCATGGCGCCCGGAGAGCAGTTGGGGGATTTAGGTGTGTTGCTCAGGGGGCACCTCAGTCCTGTCATGTCTTGTCCTGTGCGTGGATCGAACCGGGGACCTTCTGGTCATGAGACCGGTTCCCTAATCACTAGGCCACGGCTGCCCCTAAATTGTGGCGCTTCTACAATACAATACACTAAATCTGTGTTTGAAACTGTGCCCTATTCACTATCCACTGCATACACACTATATAGCGCACTGTTATAAGGAACAGAATACAACAGCATTGAGCGAATTCGGGCACTTTGTTATATTTGTGAGCTCACTGCTGTACACCAGTGTGCATCACATGTACATTATATATTATGGTGCATTGTGGGATTGTTACAGTGCTCCCAACCACTACAAAATAGCGGAAATAGTGCACTATATAGTGAACACAGCATAAGACTGCCAGTCCTTCTAATTATAGTATAATTGGATTAAACATAACTGGATATTGCAAGTGTATAACTGTGTGGGGATAGGAAAAATATATTACACAAGCCTCGTAACCAAATACTTTTGTTCCACCCTGTATTTGTGAGGCCTGCTAGGTCGAGGTAGTATATAAAGCATCAGAAGCATATCTGACACTTCAAAGCAGTGTGACGGAGTAAACACTCGGATCAGTAAATCTGTCGGTTGAACCTGAGTGTCGTGTCAGAGCGCTCACTCTTTCTGTATCTGCAGGAAGGTTTTTTATTTAGTTATTTATTTTTTAAAGAGGGGTCGTATTGGGTTTGCAGATCCGATCCATTTGTCATTGACCGTGTTTCCGTTTTTGGTGGGTATGTTATGGAAAGTGTTTAGTAAGCAGGCATTCGCTTTCCAGTACCACCATGTCGAGGTTTTTTTTCCCAAAGTCATCGCCTTGAGCAAACTCAGTGGTGCATGAGAGCTTGTTCTGCAAGTTTTATACAGTGTGGTCGTTTTTGTTATAAAGCACTGTCTGACCTTTTCCTTTTCTGTTGTGTGCATGACCTTGATCATTTGTTTACCTCCAAGCATCATGTATTAACACACAATATACAGCTAGATGATGTAATACTGTGTGTCTTCATAACATAGTTAATGGTAAAGATTAAGCTACGTTAAGTTATTTATCTTAAAGCATGTATATAATTCGTCCTAACAAATATTTGTATGGAGGCAAGGCCAGGCTGCTTTTTTTTCCAGATTTAATTATTGTAATATTGGTACTATTGCAATATATTGTTCTCCACAAACACACATTTAATATTTGCAGCTATATATTTTCTTCTTGTTTTTTCCTAATCCTGTCAATTTCATTACTGCATTATCGTGAAATTCTTTGACTATATGGTCCGATACTGTATGTTTGGTCAGTAATCGTGCTCAAGTCTGTCAAGTTCTGCACAGCCTTTTCCCCCACAACCGATTGGTAAACATGAGATTTTTACTCAAGAGTCTGGAGCCATTTGAATTTATTGATGAGCGATGACCTTTAAAAACAAGGTTATAATGTTAAAATGGTTTCCTGTGTACACACAGACACACAGAGAGCCAGCCAGATTACCAAGATGCTAACACTTGTGGCCTAAACCGTGTGCAAACAAAAAATAGACACGCATGGTGACGCATGGTTAGCGCACCTGAGCCACAGGATAGTGGATATTTAGCTAAATACACTCTCAAATCTTAAGGCCAGGTTTTTTGACCATCCTGCATGTTCCCATTATCTAAATCCATTTGAGAACAAAATAGATATCCGTTTCAGACAGTGGATGGCCTTCGTGAAGCCATCTTCAACACTTGGAGCAACATTTCCACTGGCCTCCTGGAAACGCTTGCATCAAGCAGCCTAAATGACAGTAATCAACAGGAATGGTGGAATGGGGTTTTTTTTTGACACTTTGATTTCTGTTTTCAGGTTTGTTTGAGTTTTGTTGAGTTCAGGTTTTGTTGCAAATTTCAGTCAAATTGTTGTTTTCAATAAACTGCTGCTCAAAATCTTTTGTCTTTTGCTCCTGTTTCTTCTTTCAGCATTGTGAAGCTCTACTTAGAACCTTCTTGAGATCCAATAGTGCAAAATGCAAATTCTTGCAACTGGTCTTAAGATTTTGATCAGTATTAACAAACATTAAGTCGTTTTTTTTTAATTAATTTACTTACTTACTATAGTAAACTTCATGATCTAATTATTTCCCCCCAGACTGCTGAGTTGGCTCTAAGCAACCTGAAGACCAAGTACGAGACGGAGAAAACCGTCGTGACCGAGACCATGCTGAAGCTGAGAAACGAGCTCAAGGGCCTGAAGGAGGACGCCGCTACGTTCTCCTCTCTGCGGGTCATGTTTGCGAGCAGGTACAGTACACATGTCCACTTTGAGGAGCTTAAGGTTTCAGACACACTGTCACTGATGACAGGGCCGGAGTGGAAATCTGCAGCGATTAGTCCGTCTCGACTTTCAGTGTTTTGTCTAAACAACTAGATAATTGGATTGTAATGCTAATGCTAGCATTCCCGGCTAGCTCTGCTCACATGCAGATTAACTGTACAAGTCCTTTCTCCTTGGAGCCACATGTGAGGTCATGCGGTTTAGACTGCAAGCGGCTGGGGTGGTGTAAAGGGACAGTGTTGGATGACGGCGCCTTGTTAAATTGGGCAGTGTAGTGCCAGAATAGCTGGTACAGAGGAGCCTGTCCAAAATGCATAGCAACTCCACTTGTCGCTTGTGTCGCATATATGTCGCTCATATGTGTATATAAAGCAATAGACATCTGTGGAAGATTCATAATGGTATGGGGTTTGTTTAGCTGGCATTCCATGAGACCCCTGTTACATCTACATAGGCGAACGCTATGTGTGCCTTCTGGCCCCTTCCAACAGAACTACACATGTCTAGAGATGCCAAATTATGGTTTGAGGAACACTCATCTAAGTCTAAGGTCCTAAGATCCTGTGGTGGACTTACCATCAATTCAGTGTACATTTATGGAATGTCCAAAAAGCTACTGCTTTCTTCCAGTTCTAACATTTGGAGGTTATATTAGATTATAGCTCTTGGTCATTATCAGCCATCGTAATCATGTTGGCTTCCATTATGTGGCTTATGTTGGCTGATGTTTCAGCTGAAACACACAATTATCTTCAGTGAGATTGAGTTAAGTTCTACTTTTGTCAGTCTGGAAAAACATTGCAAATGAATGGGGATCATAAAGAGAGCCGTTTTAGTAGATTGTTGAAAGGCTTTTCCATTGATCAGTCTATACGAGTTCCCATTGGCCCAAATGCAGCCTTTGGATGACATTGACATATGGGTCAATGACGCGACGCATAAATGCTCTATCCAACTGCATTTCCTTCTGTTATTTAAAAAAAAAAAGATGTCATTTATTTGTAGTATCTCTCTCTTTTATATATAAAGGTGCTTTATGTTTTCATAAATTATTGGCTAATTGTTTTTTTTTTTAATGTTATTATAGTGTCAAAATATCATGACCAAAAATAGAAGTAACTGTGTTAAATTATAAATAAGATATCTAGTTTATGTGGCTGAAAATATGAATCCCTGGTGCAGTATGCTTAAGTTAATTGTATGTTTTAAAACATTTTATTAGTTTTATGTAATTTACAGGATATATAAGTATGTGAAGTACGTTTAAGAAGGCGACTGACATTTATTGAACAAAACTGAGATTATTTACAAAATGTAAAAGCAATGCAAATAGTCTGTTTCTGAATATTCTATATTAATGAGAACTTGTGAAAAAAAAAAAATAGGCAATTAATTTATTTTAAGATAAATCAGTCACCCCACATGACATTTTGTAAAGTCATAGCCAATTCATCTGAATTACAAAACATGAAAATTGCTTATTTTTATATATATATATATGTGTGTGTGTGTGTGTGTGTGTGTGTGTGTGTGTGTGTGTATATGTGTGTGTATGTATATGTATATATATGT
>JAOVVF010000035.1:5377150-5389230 GCA_028565595.1 Duopalatinus emarginatus | reverse complement strand
TATATAATTTATAAAAATATATATTTCTTATATGAACTTGTGTGTACACAACATTCTTAAAGTTTGAACAATTGCAAAAAATACTCAGATTTTTAGTCATTTAAAATTAGGTAGTTGAAAACCCTTATAAGCAACACTGCATAACACACAAGTTCATAAATGAGAATAATTTGTACTTTTAAAAGACAGCCCTACCATAGCAAGTCTGTTATATATGAGATTAAATAATTATCATTTGGTAAAATATTCATAAATATATGTTGACAGTTACCTAATTTGGTGTTAGTTTTGTGTATAGCATCTCTAAGCAAAGCATTCACTGTTCCACTTCTAATATAATGTTTGCTAATTTGCATGACCTCTGTCTCACTCAGATGTGACCAGTACGTTACTCAGTTAGACGAGATGCAGAGACAGCTTGCTGCCGCAGAGGACGAAAAGAAGACCCTGAATTCGCTCCTGCGCATGGCCATCCAACAGAAGCTAGCTCTGACTCAGCGGCTGGAGGACATGGAATCTCCACTGCATACCCACAGTAACGGAGGCAGTCCACGCCGCTCCCGTACCAAGCAGCTGGCCACCAAATCAGGACGAGCACCGCGGAGCCCCATGAGAAGCAGTCCGCGTGCCAGCCCTGTCCTGGTACCGTCACCAGGCCCTCAGAACGTGAGCGGCCACCTGAGGGTGATCTCACGCAGTCTCCACGGCAGCCCCGTAAGACCCATGTCCTCTTCCTCATCCTCTTCCTCTTTTGTCAGTCAGCCTGTGGCATCCGCTTCCACGCAAAACCTGGTGTCTGTGTGTGTGGCACGTGACACTACGTTCATTTGTAGCCGTGGGTCTAGTTTGTCTCGTTCACTAGATGACACAAAGGGTGGCTTGGGGCCTTTCGCCACACTTTCAGTGCAGCCTAGTGCTGCCGAGTCCCAGGCAAAAAGCGTTCGCCTCCCAGGGCCGTGCCGCGATAATACTTTCATCAAAGTGCGCCGAGCATCTTTGCCAGCCGGTAGGTCAACAGCGTCCCCTTCGCGATCTGTAGAAAACCTCACCTCTAGATCCAGTGTCGGCATCGCCACCAGATCAGAGACAAGAGGCCGAGTGAAGGAGGATTCAGATGCAAGATCCCATTCAAAACCTTCTGCCGAGTGTAGTGTAGTTCCTAAAAAGCAGTCCAGCATCTCTAAATCGCGCTCTGCCGAGGCAGCTAGTGTAAAACGTTTTTCTAATACACAGTCTACATCCTCCTCCAAATCTCCACCAGCTCAGAGACGCTTGAGTGTAGCATCCTCTGGTGGCCAAACTGCTCAGTGTGGTCAGTTTAGTAAACCACAAAAGACTTTCATCGCTAGTAACAGTAGTACTAGCGTGAGATCGGCTTCTAGAGTCAAGGCTCGGTCAAACTCGCGGTGTAATAACGTGGAGGAGGCGCTTTCTGTTCCAAGCCAAGAGAGCAAAAAGCAACAGGAAGCACTGAAAAAGCAGCACGCAGGCGCAGAAACAAGTCGCAGATCTGCACACAGCAAACGAAATTCGGAGTCAAGTAGCCGTTCGAGTAGTCGTCAGCATAAACATGCTAAATAATAAACATATGGGGAAAATATTTATAACAATACATTATAATATCTTACACACAGAGGAGGGTAGTAACACACTACATTTACTTTTTGGATAAATTGTACTTCTAAGAGCCATTTTAATACACCAAACGTTTTACTTTTACTTGAATATATTTGTGAAGACGAAGCGCTACTTTTGCTCCGTTACATTGAGCTACATTCTGCTCGCTACTTATTTTTACCGATCCGTCCAATGCACAATCTCTTGGTATTGTTTTGGCAAGACTTTCGACAGAGGTTGTCATATGACTGTGTCTCATTTATCAAATGTAGCCACTACTGACGTTTGACTCTGTTTCACTATTCGGAGCCAAGCCATCACATGACCGCATACAAAATCAGAAGCACAGTACAATGGCAGAGACAAAGGTTTGCGTTTCGCAACAACCCGAAGAGAATTTACTTTATGTTACTTTTTAAAGATTTCATTTATTATTGTTTTAGTTATAAGAGATATTCTCCACCTCTCCAACACTTCAGGTGTATTATTTGACGTCCTGATTATTAAACAAAGACGTTACTCAGCAGTTACTCAGTACTTAAGTTTTCACTTAGTATTTTTTACTGGGTGACGACTTTTTACTTTTACTTGAGTAACATTATTACTGGAGTACAATTTTGGCTTCTCTACCCACCTCTGCTTCCACGTCATAATATATGACCAACAAAATTTTACATAATGTCTAGAGGCATCATTTATTTAATTAAAAAATGACGGATGATTTTTTTTACTATACACATTGGAGCACTTTAGAGATCTTTAAAGATCCGCTTCCGCTGATCCACAACAAAAGATAAAACCGAACCAGACTTTATGTTAAACTACGTGTTAATGCTAATGGCACAGCAGATAAATAAATAAATAAAAATTGAAAAATTGAAATTAACCATGAAAACTCTAACATTTGTAAATATGTTTATATACAGTACTTGTAAGGCAGTATTAATATTTCTACTAGGGTTAACTGTGTAATATAATACATTAAACTACATAATACAAGTACATTAAAATGTGTCATGTTCAGTATGTGGTTTTTTTTTTTCTTTCTTTGATGAATGCCTTATGATTTCATAATCATCTGCAACATATCAACCATTTACCATAATGTAAATTTTTTCCCCTCATACAGCTAAACCACCCCTAATTCTCTAATTGTACATTTTGTCACTGTCATACGATTGATTGTGTCTTTCGGCCTGTTTTCGCAGCGGTGAATGCCCCATTCCTCCTGTCCTGCTCCAGTGTGTATGGACCGTGTTCATGCCCAGATCAGAACCACTCTTAACCCTCCAGACCCGACCCGACCCGAACCGACATCCACCTCATCCCATGCCAAAACGCATTGGGCTCCTCTTGTGCTTATTCTTGTCTCGTCTTTCTTTCAGTTCGTCTTGTTGTCCGTTTTTCCGTGTTCTCTACCTCACTTTTTTCTATTTCCTCTCCTCTCACTGTCTTTGTCTCTGACTGAGTCGGTCAAGTGTTGTGCAGCTCGAAGGAACTGAAAGCTCACCGGAGCATCCTTTCATTTCACTATGAGCTTTCTGACTGAAGGCAAGCCATGAAACTTGCTTTCATTCTCATGGACATTGTAACACAGCAAACCCAGCCCAAAAGACCAATATGCATTTCCTTTAAAAAAAAAAAAAAAAATTTCCCCTGTCCTGTATTTAGCTGCTGTCTTCACATTGGGGTTACATATGAAGGAATTTAGAGCCTGCTTTCCTGTAAATTATTGTATCGTACTACTTGGAATGACTGACAGTCCGACAGTATTAGTGCACAGCCGAGGCATATTTAGAATGATGTTTGTGAGCTTCATTTTCACGCATGCTCCATTTCCTACTTCATCTTAGACTATAATAAACTGCTTCCTAAGCTTTGTCCTTCAGACATCTGTATGCTTCTCCTAGAAAGACCAACTTTTCATCTGCTCCCCTGTACATTTAGTAGGGTTGTTACGGTTTCACGGTATGGAATGACTTTTTATTATAGTTTACTCTTTTTTTCCAACCAGTTTCATCAGTATAGTGTCCAGCTATGACTCCCCAAAAACTCGCCCTGATACTCGTACTATAGCCACCTCGGTTTCTCAGTACAGGAGACGTGGTGTGCACTGAAAACCCTTCGGATGTGTAATCCGTTACTGCTGTAACTGTGTTACTTTGCTACCTCTGCGTCCTACTCCTAGTGCTCCTAACTGTATCATACACACAGACACAGAAGAATACAATAATGATCACTAGTGCTAAACCGGACAGATATTTTTGGCCTAGCCTTTCCTCACAGCCACGTTCTCATTGTAACAACAACTTTTTTTTTTTTTTTTTTGTATGCAAAGATATGCAAGATATAATTTTTCCCTTATATTTTCAACACAAGTTTGAGCTTTTATGATCTAAAAATATAGTACAATTGTAATATTTTTAGAACAGGTTATAATACCATGAACCGTAACACCTCTACTTGGCATCATGATGAATAGATGAAGTTCTCTTCAGAAGTCTGGAGGTCTCGCTGCTAACTGGATCAAGTGTTGTTTTTTTTTTTTTTGCTTTTTTTAATTAATAAAATGGACAGTCAACACAGACAGTCCTGTCAGAACTACTGCCAGTTTTACGATCTTATACACAGGGTTAAGCACAAAGCACTGTTACATCAGTTACTACTCTCGGCTACAAGTACAAGCAAAGCCATGTCTAGTTCTTTGTTATTTCTTGAAGCAATAAGGCACTAGTGTGTACACTGAAGGGAACACATCATGAGAGAGGAACAGAATCTGAAACAGTGCCTTAATTAGTTGACTGGTTTTTTGAAAATTTGCCTTCAGACTGTAAAGGTACTTGTATGTAATTTATTGTTTATTAAATTGTTGTTGTTGGGTTTTTTTTAACACGCTTCAAAAAAACTGAAGTTGTGACTTTTATTTATTTTGATTTGTTTCTTTTTGGGAGGGCTTTACTGTGTAGCTACAGATTGTGCTGTTCCCTTAGAATTTCTCCGAACTGGCAGGACCTGGTAGCATAAACATATCTCTGTTCTTATCAGAGCAGTGATTTTGTTTATATCTATCTATCTATCTATATGTATGTATATACTACATTCTGTGTTCCTGTATCTACAATGCTTACACAGACAGTGGTGTGATTTAAAATAACAGACTCGGAGAACGAATTTTTTTTAAAAATGTGACGACGAAAACAAAGCTCCAATTTGGCTTCAGAGGCTTTTATTTCTAAATAAGAATGTGCTTAATTATACAAGCAGACTAATCAATATAATGGTTACAGATTACGAACATTCGACCTAACCAAAAATAACTGTCCGCACCATGTTTATGTAAAATGTCCACTGAAATCAGGATTCTGATATTTTTGTCCACACCACTGCTCTTGACCTGCGTTATTACTGTGTGGATAAGTAAGATTGTGGCTTATATCTGTATATGTTTGCTTTATCTAATTGCTAGTGAAAGCTTCATAAATCATTAATTTTCAGAATCTTGCATTGTTTAAAAAAAGAAAAAAAAAAAGACTAAAAGTAACTTTTTGTTCCTTTTACGTCTTGTGACTGTGCTCGAAATAGTGTTTGCCTGTTTTGACCTCTAAATCTCCTCTATGACCGTTTTAATCCACTGCTTCCCTCTTTTAAAATTTCCTCCCTGAGCATCACATTTTAACAAAAAAGCCAATTTTCATATGGCAGTAACACTGTTTTGTGAAATGTGTAGTATAAAATAAAAAACAATTAAATGTCCTTGTTCTGGTGAGATTTATTTTTCTGTCTGACAACATAACCCTCTGGTAATGTTATCTGTGCTATTATTATACACTTATCTGGACAATGTATACTGATCGTTTAATGATTTATTAAGGCATGGACCAAACAAGACCTCTAATGTTGTGCTGTGGCATCTGTGTCTCCAAAACATTAGGAACAGATCGGACCAGACGGGCTATACTTTATCTCCCACAGATAAGTGATCCTTGGGTGTCCATGACCCAGTTTCTGGTTCACTGGTTGTCCTTCATGGACCATTTTTGTTAGGTTACTAACTACTGTATACTGGGAACACTACATGTCCTGTCGTTTTAGATATGCTCTGATCATGCCGTCTAGACATCAAAATTTGGCCCTTGTTGCTGTTGATCAGATTTTTACATGTCAATTTCCAGATCAAATCCAGATCGTCAGTCCCTGCCGTAATTCCCCTGTGGGATGTGGACTGGATGAAGTATTAACCATGAGCCAGATTTGAATCATGACTCATTTGCTATTTATTTATTTATTTATTCTTGTAGAACTTATAGGTATTATTTGCCACCTGTATTTACATTTAGACCACATCTGAGATGCAGAATTGTACCTCAGAAAACCGGACCTCTACGTCTGTCTTTTGGATATCACATGGTCTGTTCCACTCAGGAGGTTCAGGAGATTCTTTTATTTATTTATTTATTTATTTATTTTTAAACTGACCAGGTTTATTATGTTCAGTTGTTCTCTAGCTATGAGACTGAGGAGGTTGTAGATGCACTAAAAAAACTGCACAACTTTTTCTAATTACGTTCAGGTAAAAAGATCCCCGGGCTCGGAATGTCTGTTCTCCAGTTACACCAGTTGATCAGAGAGCTTTACGAGAGAGCAGATCTGTTCGAGCCTCTCTCTCTCTCTCTCTCTCTCTCTCTCTCTTTCTCGCTCTGTCTCTCGCTCTGTCTCTCGCTCTGTCTCTCGCTCTGTCTCTGCTCACAGCTGATATATAAGATGTATATACTCATGTATACAGTACATTGAGGTCTTTGAACCAGAAGTGCAAATAGTAGCAATATGCAGAGTGCAAAAGTAAAAACTGTGCAAATATAAAAAAGCAATGTGCAAAATCAGAGTGCAAATTTGGAAAGTTGTGCAATGAAAACAGAGTGTAGTGCAATTATGACAGAGTAAGAAATAAATTAGATAAATAAGGGTATGTGGGTAAAAACATATGGAGTGACACACTGCAGGTAGGTTCATATTAACAACTATACTGTGAGTAGACTGAGGTAGTAACGGGTTAAGGGAAAGACTTAGACATGACTGAAGGGTAGACAGACAGACAGTCAGTCAGTCAGTCAGTTACTGTCATTGCTCAGTACAAGGCAATGAAATGCAGTTAGCATCTACCAGAAGTGCAAATAGTAGCAATATGCAGAGTGCAAAAGTAAAAACTGTGCAAATATAAAAAAGCAATGTGCAAATTTGCAAGAGTGCAAATTTGGAAAGTTGTGCAATGAAAACAGAGCGTAGTGCAATTATGACAGAGTGAGAAATAAATTAGATAAATAAGGGTATGTGGGTGAAAATAGTAATAATAGATTTTAACTGAATACAGAATAAATATGAAAGAATGAGTGTACTCGAGTGTGGACCCCACAGGTTTGAGCACAATATGATGACCCTCATTAGTTTTTCCTTTATTTACTGATGAGGCCTGTTAGAAAGTGCAAGTCTTTTGTTCAGGATGTTTTTTTTTTTTGTTTTTGTTTTTTTTAAAAAGGCAGGAGCCAGTGGGGATATGTTGAGTAAAATCCACAAAAATAAATGCAATCAAATCAAAAATTTCCTTTTTTTTGTAGAAAGAAAGCAAATTACTAATTAAAAAAAAGGAAGAAATGAAAGTAAACAGCATAAATAACATAAAGAATTACAATAAAATAAATACACACAATACTGCAGTACAACAAAGAAAGTGGTAGAAAACTTAAATAAATAAATAAATAAATAAACACAATAGTTACAGACAGCAGACACTGGCCTGGCATTTGGGCTAAAATGATGGATGTAGATGTATTAGGTAGAGTAAAGCGCGGAGTGTTTAATAATAGTTTTATATAGTTGTGCTGTGCATATCTGTAGTAAACCTTAGATGTTGATTTGCGTTAAAGTTAGAAGTTCGAGTTAGAGTACTGAGCTGATGAAGATTAGTGAATAGATATAGATGTGTGAAGTGGCTGAACTGATCAGTGTGGGATCTACAACAAGATCTCTTGTTGTACATTATAACTACAAAAGCAGACAATTCTGGGCCAAATATGGCCCAGTTAAGGCACTTATGGGCCAACAATGGGCCAACTTCAGCCACGACATTTAAAGGTTTGTCATGGCATGGCATGGCATGCATGTAGCCCACCATGTGAAATGAGTTACAGTTTGGCCCAAATGTAGCCCACAATATATATTGTGTATGTGGGCCAGATCTGGGCCACGACTCTTTGTTTCCATTAGCATGAATATTAATTTACCCTATTTTGTGTTTGCTAATTTGCTTAAGCTTTTAATTCATTTAGGAGACATTTATCAGCATAAAACATTTATTTGAAAAATTACACTGAGTTACATTGTGTCTGAATGGTTAAATAAATGTAATTAAATTTATTTAATTTATAAATAAATATTAAATTATAAAATTTAATTAATTAATTTTTAAAAAATAATAGAGTTGACTTAAATGGCTAAAAGTCTAAACCAAGTCTTGAAAGTCAAATGAGAAAAAAAATCTATGAGCTCTGCAGGATTTTGACTGATTTTATTAGACAGACAGACAGAGACAGACGGAGACAACTTCCAGTCTGGTTTCTTTGAGGACACTAGCTGCTTCATGTCCATGCTTGCTCCACACTGCCTTCTTGTGGTGAAACCAGGAATGCCCCTTTAGATGGGCAGCTCAGATAAACACTCTGCTTTCTGACAGGTTAATGTGAGAGCTGCTGCTGCTCAGTGCGGACGGCTCGCTCATGGAGTGACACACTGCAGGTAGGTTCATATTAACAACTATACTGTGAGTAGACTGAGGTTGTAACGGGTTAAGGGAAAGACTCAGACATGACTGAAGGGTAGCCAGTGGTAGACAGGTGGTGCAGAGATGATGCTCAGAGACGTGCTTTAAAGTTGGGTTTCCTCTGCACAGGTTCGATATGATGATGATGGTATAAAAGAAGGCATTTGTTATGTTTTGTAATATCATATGTAACATTTTTATTGCTGCATCCTGGCAGCTTAACAGTCCAGAAGACGCTTATAGTTATACATGTGTCTTTAGTCAGATATTAAATCCAGTGATCCAGGTGAACGAGTTTAATAATCAGGTACATTTTGCATGTCGAATCAGATTTGATGATATTTACCTGAGATAACTCATTAATAAATTAGAGCTGGATGAATTATACATCTCCCACTTTAGGTGAAACTCAATCTCTCCACTCTTCTCGCTCTCTCTTTTACATTCATTGGCAACCCCAAAACATTACCCCCCCCCCCCCACACACACACACACACACATACCTGACCCCCTGCAGTTTCCCAGCATGCAGCAGGAGCTGTGGCTCAGGGCCAAATCTCAGGTGATCGCCTCCCTGAAAGCAGTGTGTGCAATGAGGGCAGCCGCCTCGCACCCGCTCCCTCCACCGCCGTACGAGCACGAGCTGAAGAGCGCCCTGTCCTCCAGTGATGGCAGCTCACTGAAGCCAACACATCTCAGGACACGGATGACCAATGGCACGCTTACCAACAGTCACAGGTTTCCACATGGCCATACCAGAGGTCAGTTGGCATCGTATCCTTTAACATCACTGCACTCATTAAAACTGTTTATATGAACACGATTACAGAATGTACAAGTGTGTGGTTTTATGAAATGCCACTATGAAGAGCAAAAGAGAGTTAAAGAAGCAGTTTGTAGTTTTTAGGGCCCTTTTGCTGACTGTCAGCTGAATATTCATGTTACAAATTCAGGCAAAGGAGAAGCTTCTTTGGATTTGGACACATTTTCGTGCTGCATGACCATATTACAGATTGCAGCTTTAAAGATATTTTGAAATTACATCATTATTTGGGTATAATATATATTCAATCAAATTTACAAATTGCCGCTTTAATAGAGCTCCAACAATTAAGCTAAGTATCATATAATTTAAAAAGTGAGTCAATTAGATTATAATTCTATAAACTACAAATCAATACAAATCATGTCTAGACTGAACAAGCCTAAAGAATTTAAAATTAACCAGATTTTCTGCATAGCAATCTTGCAAATGGCAGCTTTAATGATGTATGTTTTTTCATTATCATTAGGATATTATGTATACTATCTAAAAAAATACACATTGCACCTTTAATATGTCTCTAAATTAGACAATAAAACAAATATAATCATAAAAACAATACAAAATGTAATAAAAAGGGCAGGATGACCTTCCCTAGTGAAGATATTATGTACACTATCTTTAAAAAAAAAGTGCATATTGCACCTTTAATATGGCTATATTTCGTTTTATCGCAGAAAATGCAGATAAACAAAATCCTGGTGACGGTCCAAGGAATCTAATCAACCCAGTGAAGGCTTCGAGAAGCCATCAGGAGTTGCACAGAGAGCTGCTTATGGCCCACAAGAAGTAAGAGCAGTACTCTTCATCTCTCTATGGAATGATATAGCAGGGACATTGACGCTGACCCAACCGGGTCTGTTAGAAAGGAACTGCTACCTTTTCATAAATCGCAGTGAATCGAGGTCGGTTAAAAATTGATGAGAGTCTTGTTCTCTCTCTCTCTCTCTCTCTCTCTCTCTCTCTCTCTCTCTCTTTTCTTTTCTTTCTCGTCTTTTGTGTCACACAAACTACGCTCGGGCTCACGGGCTGCAATCGTACACCGTCTCACATGAGCGCTGTGTCAGGCACTGTAATGATAGACACGCACCTTGCTGGATAGCTCTTCTTTACACCACTGAGATATCACAGGGACAGCTGAGACGCATTACACTGGATTGGTTAAAACCAGTGCTCAGTTTAGTCTTAGCCACAGAATGGCATAACTAATTCACTGGTAACTGTAATAAATGACAAGTAACAGCTACTCTCCTGCAATGACTTTAACTAACAGCACTGCTGAAATATTACAACTTCGACAGTAGTGCCGGCTGAAAAACAAACCATAGCTTTATATTAATGGCTCATTCTAATATGTTTACGTTTCTACGCTGAAGTGCAGTCTAATACTGGGTAGGTCCCCCATTGGGCATGGACTCCATAGGCAATGAACACTATACTTACTGTGTAAAGGTCCACATTTCTGTTGTATTCCGAGGTGTAGGATTTTCGTGTTCCACAGCGCATTGCATCGCATCCCAGACAACGTTGAGATCCGGTGACCCAAACTCAGATAAATGTTCCTCTAACCATAATATAGCTCCTCGAGATGTGTACAGCGGCGTGTTGTCCTGTTAGAAGGGGAAAAAATGATCAGAATAAATGCAGGACATGAACTGGTGTAACTGGTCAGAAAGGAGACACAGACAGTGTTCACCTGTCGGACATGTTTGTAGATGTACCAGGGGTCCCATGGAATACCAGCTTAACAAAGCCACCACCAGCCTATGTATTTTGCATATCCTAGTCTGTACCTGTTTTTCTGGCACTTCAGTGTATAGTAACAGGGATTTGTACAGGCAATGCTCTGTAGAAATGAATTTTCTAGGAAGAGATTTAGGGTCAGAGTCTCCAGAGGGAATGCTGTAGCTTTAAGGATTTCTGCCATAGAGAATAGTCATCAGGGCAAAGGGCTTTCTGCCTAGTAACATGACCAGCTGCGTTTTGTCTCATCGAGAGATCGAGAGAAAGGATAAAGGAGAGGGAACGACTGCTTACAAGCTGCTAAAACATATGCAAATTAATATTCTACAAAATCTATTAACATCATAAAAAGTAAAACAGACATAAGAGCACATCCCTACCTATGTAACATACCGTTAATAATTATTAGTATTATTTATAATGTCTTCTGAATCACTGCTTTGTAAACTTAACTGCAAAAAAAAATTAATGTTAGTGTTTAAAACATGGTTTGACATCTAGTCTTGTTTCCATTAGTCTCGTTTCAACTGTTAGGATAAACAAATTATTTAAAAAAAAAAACAGTATGAAAGTAGGTTGCTTATCTACTGAAAAAAAAGCAATACAAGGCTCTTAACCTGCACTCTCCTAGTGTTATCATGTCTCAGTGGGAATGTTATCAGCGGCCAGTGAAAGTGAACTATTTGTCTACTGTGCTTGCACACAGAGGAGTGTGACCTCTGCATTTAACCCATCCTTGCAGTGAAACACACACCAGTGAACACTAGAGGGCAGTGAGCACACTTGCATGGTGGGTGGTTAGCCCCAAACCACGGCACCCGGGCAGCAGTCGGGGGAGTTAGGTTCCTTGTTCAAGGGCACGTCCGTCATGTCTTGCCCTGTGCTGGGATCAAACCTGGGACCTTCCGGGTCACGGGACCACGGGACCAGGCCCCTTATCTGCATCACCTGGGGAATATTTGGGGGTTAGGTGCCTTGTTCGTGAACACTTCAGTCGAGTTTTATCAGTTGCAGGGCTCAAACTGGGGACCTTCTTGTTCCAAGATGGGGCCCTTATATATATATATATATATATATATATAT
>JAOVVF010000035.1:5360217-5371527 GCA_028565595.1 Duopalatinus emarginatus | reverse complement strand
TGATCTCCCAAAGCTTCTGTTAGATCCGCAACCACTCGAGTTAAGTCCAGAGGTATGGAGAGGATGAGGGCATACACTGTTCTGAGGTGCAGAATGACTGGAAGACAGGGGAAAAACACAGAAATCAGAGTACATTGAGGGGAGGGAGGAGAAAAAAACAACCCAGTGCCGGCAAGCAGCCATCCTGACCAGGTTCATGCCAAAACTATGACCTGGTCAAGTATGTCACCTGATTTGAATCCAACAGAGCACCTTTAGAGCATTTTAAAGAGAAATGTAGAGCAACACAACCACTCCAGCAAAAAGCAGCAAAAATATTTAACTCTAAAAAAATTTCCATTAGTTTGTGCTATGCTGGTATCTTCTATACTGTATGATATCTGGAAGTTTGAATATAAAATCCACCTAGCTGTACAGGAGTGTGTGAAAGCATGTGTGCATGGTCCAGTTCGTGTCTCATCCAGTGGGTATTCCTGATACTCTAGGTTCACCGTGAACCAGACCAGGCGCTTAGTGAAGATGCCTGAATGAGTTGATGGACAATTGTTTGGCTTGATAGTATAGCCGTGTAAATGCTTTAGCAGCACATGTACACGTGTGTGAACGTATATTGCAGGTGTGGATGTACTGCAGGCTGTACCGCGATGTGCCGAGGTTTCACCGGCCAGAAATTCTTCAAGCTGCCAAAGCAGGTAGAAATAGTGCAGATGTCTGTAACATAACCATAAGGAAGCATTAGTGATATGATAATTACCTTATTTAAGCCTTTAATATTATTAACGTGTTATTAATTAAACAATGCCTTGTGCCTTCGTTAGACATAATAATCTCGCTTCATATTAACAGCAGGTGGTGTTACAGGGATAAAATGCTACTAGGAAGCTAAATATTTGGCGCTTTGTTGTCCAGGCGCTGCGTTTCTCCAGAAGTTTGCTCGAGTGCAGCCATCAGACGGTCCCGGAAAGTGTGCGTTTTGTCTGACGAGGGACGGCAGAGCGGTAAAGGTTCAGAGGACCATCTTCAGCGAGTGTTTCTACGTCATGGCCATGGACGAGCTTTCCAGGGTCACCGGAGACAAAGCCATGCAGGTGGAAATGGGAAATTATAAGCACGTGAAGTGATGTGGTAAAATGAAGTGACAGAAACGCTGATACAGAAGAGCCTATGCAGTATATGTAGGCTGAAGGAGGCTCCATGATGGTATGGGGTCTGTTGGAGGACGCCGAAATCCACTCGTCAGAAAGGACACAGACGTAGCGTTCATGTAGACGAACCAGGGGTTCCAGGGAACGCCAGCTAAACAAACCCCACACCATAATGGATTGTATTTGTGTTTGGCATGAGCTCTCTGTACCAGTTTTTCTGGCTGCACATCCAGCTCTTAGGGTGTGTAACGTCCTGCCTTTTCTTCACAGTCCGATGCGGAGAGCATGATGGACCAGTTGGTGCACTGGGTCCGAGTTGATCCGGCAAGTCTGGGTCGCCCTCAGCTTCCTGGCGATGGACCTGTTAACAGCATGGCGGTCCCTATGATGCTCTTGTGTCTGGTGGATCAGCTGACAGAGGGTAGGGCTGAGCTCGCAGAGAAATACAAAGAGCTAGGTGACTGGTGTGTGTCTCAGATACTGCAGCATGAACAGGTGTGTAAAGCATGCGATCGATGTGTGTGTAATCGATGTTGACCGGTTGCGTTTTCCTTATGTCGCTGCTTCATTGCTCTTATTTTTGCTGTTTTGTTGAGTAGAGAAATGGAAAGGCCGTTCTTGAGTACGTGTCACTGGAAGGAAAGGAGCTGCCTGGATGTCAGGGACGTCTGCAGAACCCAGGTAGTTCACCAAGGACTGGACTTTGCAGTCTGTAAATCCTTATCTTTTATGTAGACAAGGTTTGGCTGAAGGGATTTGATGTAATATTAAAATGTTTGTTCTGGACAGAAAGAATTTCAAGTACGCAGCCAAACATCAGTGTGTTATACAGTAAAGTGCCAGAAAACTGGTACACCAGTCTAATACTTGGAAGGTCTCAGTATGGACTCCAAATGGGAAATCTTTCAGAAGTGTTGTTCATCTCTATTAGAGTTTCGGAGACTTGTAGAAACTCTGCCATGGTGCGTTAAATTAGTTCTGGTGGCACGTGGTGACCCAAACCCTTACTGAGACGCTCTGTGTGATCGTTCCTTTAATTTGTTACCCGTCTGGATGGGATTGGATAAACTACAGGAGAGGATCCGCTACAGAAGCGGCACTGATTCATGGTTCTCAGTTTGGTCCTTTGTAATATTTTGTTGACCGTACAGATCCATGTGCAGCTGGTTAACTTAATATACATACACAAGTGGCTGGATTTGGTCTCCTTACTGTCTTCACATTCAGTACAGATGGTGAAAAATCCTGCCATTTTCCTTAAATGAAAGTGTACTGCTTTGAGAAATTCCTCGGCTCCTCTCTATGTTTGTTATTTGAATAAGAAGACGAACCATAACACACACTGTCTGGCCCAGGTCATGCCTTAGAGGCCGGCTGGTTCTTGCTCCAGTACGCAAAGACGCAAGGTGATACCGAGCTGCAGGATGTGGCTGTGCGGAAGTTCATGGAGGTTCCCTTCCTCACCGGGTGGGACAAAGAACATGGAGGACTTTTCTACTTCCTAGATGCTGATGGTCACTGTCCTACCCAGGTTCAAATCATAACTCACAATTCAAATTTCAGAGTTCTCTGTGCAGCACTTTTAACAATGGACTGGTTTCAAACTAAAATGGTAGAGCAAACTAGAGATTGTATCGCACGACTTGTCGTTAGAAACCCGACACTTTCAGTATATTTGCTAACATCGTTCTAGCTATTTGCTCGTGATCCCTTCGACTCTTCAAAGCTTATTTTTTAATTTAATAACCCAAACAGCATATAGTTTATATAGCATATAGTTTCCTTGTTAGCATGGAAATGTGTTGGACTGTCAGCATAATTTACGAGATGCATTCTTGGTCATTTAGTTTACTATAAATTTATATAACACAGTTTTGCCGCATAAGTTAGTGCTCTCGCTTTACAACAAAGACAGGTCTGGGTTCGATTCTCCAGCCAACCAGTTAGCCAGAATCCTTTCTGTCAGGAGTTTGCATGTTCTCCATGTGGCCATGTGGGTTTTCCCCAGGGAGCTCCGGTTTCCTTCCACAGTCCAAACTCATGCAGTCAGGTGACTTGGAAATACTAAATTGCCCCTAGGTGTGAGCATGTTTGTGTACACGTTCATCTGTGGATCTGGTCTGTAACGGATTGGCGACCTGTCCTGGGTGTGTCTTCTGACCAGTACGTGAGTGCTGGGAGACTCCAACACCCTCCATGACCCAGCTGTAGGATAAGTGGCTTAGATAATGTAAGAGTGAGTGAGAAGTTTGAACAATGATCAGAATATTGCACATTTTTGTCCAATTTATGAAAAAATAGCAAAATGTGAGCCAAACCGTAATTCATATAACTGCTGTTCTTTTACTGCCAGGAGTCACGATTTGTATAGCGCTCATAACAATGCTTTCTAAAGCAGCTTTACAGAACTAGCGTACACGAATCAGAGATGGTCTTCCCTCCATTTCCCTGTATCTCAAAAGAGACACTGATTTACTCCTACAAACTATAAAGGCAAATAAGAAACATGATGGAGGATGTGGAATTCTGGTTAATCCCAAATTTCCCAAATTTATGACTTGACAGTGGAGGATAAGACACATGTTGTATATACACCAACTCTATTTAGCTCATCAAAAACCAGTAATAATGCTGCATTTAAAAAAAAGACATTTTACAAGCAACCCTGTTGGTGAACATACTGTAGCTGAAACGCACGTCTTTTGGTTGTGTTTTTTTTTTTTTTATCTTGTTGTGCAGCTGGAGTGGAACATGAAGCTTTGGTGGCCTCACTGTGAAGCTCTGATCTCTTATCTAATGGCCTACGATCACACCAGGGATCCTGCAATGCTGGCGAGATTCACGCAAGTCTACGACTACACCTTCACACACGTGAGTAACATTGGGAAAGATACCAATCTATACCATACCATACTGTTGTATTGTAGAAATTTAATAATAGCGGTTTATCATATCAATCAGGCTGCTTGTTGACTGTCTTTGTTTCTGTCTCAGTTTCCTGATGAAGAGCATGGTGAGTGGTTCGGGTATCTGAGCCAGGAGGGGAAAGTGATGCTAGATTTCAAAGGGGGACCTTTCAAAGGTGAGTGAAGGCAAAGACCTTTGGTGTGGTTTGTCAGTTCAGTATGGATGTCCATCCAGGTGATAATTCATATTCTGGTTGAATATCCTGGGTGTATATTGAAAGTTGGGTGTATGCAAAATGGTTTTGGGAACAGATTTGTTTTTAAAAATGTATTTTGTTGCATGTGAATTTTACACAGGTTTCTTCCATGTTCCTCGATGTCTCTACATGTGTGAGAAGATGCTGGATCATCTGCTCACAACACTCTAGTCTTAAATGTAACCACAAGCTGATGGATGACAATTTATGCACTTTTTTTTCCCAACCACTGTAACGTTTCTGCTACAGCATATATGCATGCTTGCACTCCGAATCAATATCAATACTGAACCTACCTGCTCCGTATACTATACCATATAAGTGCCCATATATATATATATATATATATACATACATACACTAAAGCCAGTTTATGAGGAAACAGCAAAGGAACTGTGTCCCATGGGGGACCTACCAGTTTTTTTGGTACTTCAGTGTATACAGTAAAGGGAGCCTTTTTTTCCACACACACACACTAATGACAGTATTTCTGGAAACAGCAATGGAACAAGAAGCTTAGGCTTCATAAATGAGTCGGTTTCCTCCAGGACACAAGCTTATATTATGTATTATGTTCAGTCAAAAGGGAGCAGAAGGACAGATGCATTCTCTGATACTGGAATGTTAAGAGCATTACATATACTGTCTGTAGTACAGAATAAAGCAAGACAAGCAGGTCACAGTCAACTCAGGGGTACACGTGGCCTTTTTTTGTCTGCTTCAAAATCCTTCAAAAATATTAATTTTTCCTTTTGTATCTTGGGTATATAGTTCTTTTATGTTTAATTAGATGTTTAATCTCATTTTTTATATGTATGTTTTAGCCAAGCCTGAGTGGTGACAACTGTGTCCTTTTAATGCTCAACCACTCATAATGGCTATTAAGCCACATCCTAAATTGGCTGATCAGACCGGAGACACTATTCAAGACTTAAAACTAGTTTCCAGTCTGATAAGGTTTGTAATTTACTTATCTATATATACGCACACATGTGCATTTGATATACAATATATGGCCAAAAGTTCGTTGACACATGACCATCACACCCACATGTGGTTCTTCCCAAAACTCAAAGTTAGAAGCACGCAATTATATAGAATGTCTGTGTATGCTGTAACATTACGGTTTTGATTTACTGGCGAGAGTAAAAAAAGAGGCTCAAACATGTTCCAGCTCGACAATGCCCCTGTGCACAAAGCAAGCTCCATGAAGACATGGTTTTCCCAAGGTCGGTTTAGAGAAACTCCAGTGTCTTGCAGAGCCCTGACCTCAACCCCAGTAAACACCACTGGGATAAACTAGAATGCTTACTGCATCCCAAACCTACTCACTTAACCCCTGTACATGACCAAAGGCTGAATGAGCACAAAATCACATGATCAAGCTCTAAAATCTAGTGTCATGTCTTCATAGAGGAATGGATATACATGCATATACATGATATATACTGCACTCCAAATGCACCTTGAACTTTCATGGATGTTTCCTGTCTAAATGTAATTCTTAGATTTCTGTCATCTTTCATTCACTCCCACGTTAATCCTAATAGATGGTTTGTTTGAACGTATTTCCTCGGAGCTGTACGATTACTGAGACTTGACTGCCAGTTTTCCATTTTACCACCGTTTACGTCGTATGTTGTTCTAAAGACCAAATGTTACTCGGAGAATCGAGGAAGTCGACTTGCATTTGTCTCTAAAATTAACGATTGATTTCAAAATGGTTGCCAAAATGGTATTAATAAATATAAAATTGGTTCATATTCAATAAATAAAGAAAACTACAAACTGTTGTGAATAATGGAGTTAAGTTTGTTCTTTACATGCTGAACTGAACCACAGGTGTTACCACTTTCTTCAACAATTTGAAAACCAACCTGTGACACTTACATCAACAAATTAAATCAGCTGATCCCAATACATGTATGTATATGTATATATATATGTATATATATATGATAACTGGTCCATGAGTGCCCTAAGTGCCAGAATCTTCTGCTATCTAGGTTCCCAACACAGTCAATTAAGTCATTTTATCTGGAGGGTTGCCGGGTTCGATCCCCCATACCGAGAAGACACTACTGAATTGCCCTTTGTGCAAGGCACTGAAACCCCTAACTGCTTACCAGGTGCCGTGGATAGGGGTTGCCCACTGCTCCAGGCAAGTGTGTTTACTGCCCCCTAGTGTGGGCTTTCACTATTGTCTGTTTAAATAGGATAAATGTGGAGGTCAAAATCTTCCTTGTGCAAGCACAGGAGGTCAGTCACTTTCACTTAGACACACACAGAGAAAAGAAACTAACCCAAAGACAGTAACCTAAGCTCAGAATGAAACCAGGGAATGAAACAATATAATATTGTATAATATATTATATTGCAGTGAATGATAATATAATGTAAATGATTTTCATGACTTTAGCATGACTTTAAAAAGTAAACACGTGTTGACAAGACTCTAGGAAATGAGCAGGTGTTCGGGTGTTCCTATTAAAGTGAACAGTGAGTGCATATTAACATATCTAGAATTGTGCAATGAGGTCTGAGACTAATTTAATAATTGGTCAATAAAATAGTAGTTTATTAATAAATGTCTCTCACTGGGTACAGCACAGAAATAACCCCTGGACAGGGCGCCAATCCACTGCAGAATAACACACACATATACACAAACACATACACACACTCACACCTAAGTTTAGCACATTTGGAACATCCTATTAACCTACCATGTGTGTTTTTTAAGAGGTGGAAGGAAACCGGAGCACCTGGCGAAAACCACAGACACAGAGAGGACACTCCAAACTCCTCACAGACAGAGTGAGGCTCAAACCCACAACCCCAGATCTCTGGAGCTGTGTAGCACACACACTACCTGCAACACCACCATGCCTCCCTGACCAGGAACACATTTTTTATATTATACGTTAATTTTAATATTATTATTGATATATGACGATTATGCATTTTTTGTTGAGTTACAAGGTTAATAATCACATTATATAAAAAACCCTTAAGAGCGATTTTTTCATTGACCTAAAGATCTCAGCCATTTATATATTTCCTATTTTATAATCATTTATGTCATTTTATACTTGTTTCCAAACACATTTCAATTTCACATTAAAGTTGGACAACTGATAAATTGCCCCTAAATGGATATTTTATTGATCATCCATCTGTATTTACTTGTGACTGTGAGATTAAAAGAAATTAATAATTTCCAGCTTTTAATAATCACTCTCAAAAAAATCTCTAAATAATATTTCTGAACACTAAGGTTTCAAGTTAAAGTGGGTTTTTATATTGTAATTATATGTAAAAAAAAAAAAAAAAAAAGAGAAGATGAGAAATGTGTAATAAGAAAGAGACATGAGTGTTTAATAAAATTGATTTATTAAATTACTGATCATTTAAAAAAAGCTGCACTACAGTTATCAGAAACCAATCCGTATCTATACATTAATTACAGATATTAATATATTTTATATACAGCAAATGCTTAGCTTATACAGAAGGACTTATATGGCAGTAATAATCATTACTCAGGTGGTCCACTCAGGTGGTGGGCTCCTCATAGAGGATGGGCACAACAGAGGTGATGGGCTTCTCACAGGGGATGGGCACCACATAGGTGATGGGCTTCTTATTGGTGATGGCATCAGCAAAGGTGATGGGCTTCTCACAGGAGATGGGCACGACGTACGTGATGGGCTTCTTATTGGGGATGGCCTCAGCAAAGGTGATGGGCTTCTCACAGGAGATGGGCACGACGTACGTGATGGGCTTCTTATTGGGGATGGCCTCAGCAAAGGTGATGGGCTCTTTACAGGTGATCAGCCTCTCAAGGGAGATGGAAACCACACAGGTGATGGGAACCACACAGGTGATGGGCCGCTCATGGAAGATGGGCTCCTAAAAATCACTGAAAACAATCTATATTTCTGAACACTAAGGTTTCAAGTGAAGGTGGGTTTTTATATTGTAATTATATGTAAAAAAAAATTAAGAAGATGAGAAATGTGTAATAAGAAAGAGACACTTAAGACATGAGTGTTTAATAAAATGTATTTATTAAATTACTGATCAATTAAAAAAAGTTGCACTACAGTTATCAGAAATCAATCCGTATCTATACATTAATTACAGATATTAATATATTTTATATACAGCAAATGCTTAGCTTATACAGAGTAATAATCACTAACATTAACCAGATATAAAAATAGATTGTTTTACAAAGAAATTGTTATAATCATTGATGTTTATGTTAAATGTTTTATTTAACATTATTTTACATTAACATTATAAGCAATTTGGTATAAAGAGATAAACACACTCTAGACTGTCTGGGGGAAGTGGGGTGGAGGACGTAGGTTACTACATCTGTATAATAACAGTAATAATCTATAAACTTCTAACTTATAAAAGAATAATAGAGTATTTACAAAAATGGATATTTAAATCTCCACTAACATAATTAATCAATATTATACATTGCCTACATATTTTATAATTTTCAAAATATTTTTTTTTATCATTTTATAATAAATCGTACATACATAAAATATAAATCTAATTTCATAATGATACAGAATTACATTAAAATCAAAATTGTAAAATGGTTTAAATTTCTAGGTAATATTTAAAGTCAAGTCCAGCAGTAATGAAGGCCAAGGTTTAAACACTTACCAAAAAAAAGACTAAGATTGGACAGGATCTACATGCCACCTTTTACTTGGAGGGGCTTCTTGACTGTCCTCTTCATCCTTTCTTCTAATCATCCCCCGTTGCTGGCCTTGAATCCTCGTCAAGCCCTCGTCAGCATAAGGCTGACCAAACACATGGTCATCTGGGTCAAACTCCATGTCAGGAAAGGACAAAGGAGTAGTAGAAGGGGATGGGCTAAACAAAGGGGATGGGCTGCACCTAGGGGATGAGTTCTCCATAGGGCATGTGCACCACTCAGGTGGTGGGCTCCTCATAGAGGATGGGCACAACAGAGGTGATGGGCTTCTCACAGGGGTTGGGCACCACATAGGGGATGGGCTTCTCACAGGGGATGGGCACGACGTAGGTGATGGGCTTCTCACAGGGGATGGGCATGACGTAGGTGATGGGCTTCTTATAGGGGATGGCCTCAGCAAAGGTGATGGGCACTTCACAGGTGATGGGTCTCTTAAGGGAGATGGGCACCACATGGGTGGTTGGCCTCTTATGGGGGAACGGCCTCTCATAGGAGATGGGCACCACATAGGTGATGGGCCTCTCATGGGGGGTGGACACCACATAGGTGATGGGGCTCTAATAAGGGGTGGGCACCACATAGGTGATGGGTCTCCCCTGGGGGGTGGGCCTCTCATGGGAGATGGGCACCACATAGGTGATGTGTCTCTCATGGGGGATGGGCACCACATAGGTGTTGGGCCTGTCATGGGGGATGGGCACCACATAGGTGTTGGGCCTGTCATGGGGGATGTGCACCACATAGGTGATGGGCCTGTCATGGGGGGTGGGCACCACATGGGGGATGGGAGCCACACAGGTGATGGGAACCACATAGGTGACTGGCCGCTCATGGCGGGTGGGCCTCTCATGGGAGATGGGCCTCTGATGGGAGATGGGCCTCTGATGGGGGATGGGCCTCTGATGGGGGATGGGCCTCTCATGGGAGATGGGTGCCACATAGGTGATGGGCTTCTCTTGGGTGGTGGGCTCATTGCAGAGGATGGGCTCAGTAAAGGTGATGCGTTCAGCAAAGAAAATACATACTCACCACCTTCTTGCAGTTGCTGACCAAGTCTGTGACTGTGATCTTTATAGTCACTCTGGGTCAGCTCACTGGCCAGAAACAGGGTTCCTGTGTCAAAAATGAGGAACAGACAGTGAGACACATCTTCACAAGGAAGCAGGACCATTAGTTTTAATAACACAGCTGAAACTGTTTCATTCGACACAACACAAATCCACAAGCTGTATCCTCCTATAACTTGTACAGTGGTTTTATTAGATTTTCCGGAGTGTCTGTTCACCGTTGCATTTCAGCCACACACAAACACACAAAAAAACAAACCATTAATTTAATGACATTTAGTGAAAAAAGGAAAATGACTGTGGACGCTGTTTTGTGATCTGAGGAATGAAAACCCATAACCAGCTACTCAACGGGTTACTGAAGTTCCTCCGTTATTTCTCATGAATGTTTATCCTTTTGGACTCGTTACACCTTGAAGGAAACGTGACATTTGCAGGGAAACTTTTCCACAGTTTCACTAAACTTTCCTAACCTGAGAACTGAAACAGCGTGCGCGCTCCCTGTCTCTCCTCCGTGTTTACACATGCGCGAGAGAACTTACTGCAGTCCTACAGGCCAGCGTCAAGAATCGTGTCGGGAAAATCACAACATTTCTAACATGCTAGACTTTCACCTCAATGATCGTTAATTATATTACACTACACCACCGCTTGTCGTTCCCGATGCTCATATTCAGGTGCGACGCTGGAAACTTGTCAGCCGCGACAAAACCGTGACAAAATCGGGCTGAATTCATGTAGTCTGATCCAGGTATAATCCAGGATTAATTAAGGAAAAACTGGCTCACCGGTCCGAAGTCGACTCAGATGAGAGTCCTGGTCCTCCTGGTGCAGATGGAGATGCAGAGCGTCTTCCATCCTGGAGCTCATATGGATGGTGATGCAGAGGGATGAGGTACAGGGATGAAGTCTCAGCGGTGCTGTATGGAGATAAAAGCTCAGCGGTGCTGTATGGAGATAAAAGCTCAGCGGTGCTTTATGGAGATGATCTGGACTTTTCTTCACAACTGGAGATTCGGTTTGAAAATAAACTTGGAAACAGAATTTCAACAGAAACAAACATTCCAACTTCAAACACATACACCTGTCATGTGACACGCCCTCACAGAGACACGCCCTAATTAATAATTCCACGTCATCATAATCACTGTCTGATTAATAAAACACTGTACATAATATTTATAACATATA
>JAOVVF010000035.1:5349192-5360117 GCA_028565595.1 Duopalatinus emarginatus | reverse complement strand
GCTCTGGATAAGGGCGTCTGCTAAATGCCGTAAATGTAAATGTATTCCATCACAGCAACGTCAATGTTCTTCCGTGACTTCATATCAAGCATGGATGGCTCAGACCCACTCCTCTGGGCTCTGACTAACATGAGTCTGAATTTATATACATATATCTTAGGGTTTTCAATGTGATTAGATTATGACCCACAGGCATTTATACAGATTTTGGTTACCCACACTGGATTATCTGTCATGCCCATTTACATCCCTTGTTTTTATAATCCCATTCATTTCTATAGACAGGAGCACTGTTGTTATTAGTGTGTTAGACTGGTACATTGATGTAAGATATCGATTCTGTTCCAACTCTAAAACGTCTGTCCTGTTAATGACACACTTTAATACAGATTTGGATACCCACACTCGTTAATCTGCCACGCCCATTTTCATCGCTCCTTCCTTTGCATCCCATCATTTCAGTAGGCAAATACCCCATTGTCACTGAGAATGGTAGATTGATGTGAGATATGGACTCTGTTCTAACTCTAACATGTCCTGGTAATGACACACAGGCTTTTATACAGCTTCTGGATACCCACACTTGTTTACCTGCCACGCCCATTTTCATCACTTGTTTTTTATAACCCCACTCATTTTAATATGCAATTCACTCATTGAACTGCTAATGATACTGTTAAGTGTTAAGGCTAATGCTAATTGCTTATGCTAACGGCTAATTCAAATGGCTCCTGGGTAAGCCTAACAGCTAATGCTAATTGCAATTTTTTGCATACACTACACATGCATACACATGTGCAGAAAATGCACCTCTCTAGTTTTCATTGTTACTGAACGTGCGCGCAAGAGAGAGATGGAGAGAGAGAGAGAGAGAGAGAGAGATGTAGAGGGGGGGAGAGAGAGAGAGAGAGAGAGAGAGAGAGAAGAATCACGCATTCACAGCTCCATAAAACAATTCTAAACTTTTATTCTCTAACAAAAGTGAAAAGAAACAAAGGCAACTTTGAAATGAAAATGTTTATACACAAACTCACAAGTTGCTTTCCTGCAATACCAATAATAATAATAATAATAATAATAATAATAATAATAAACAATAATGTATTTATTAGAACCCAGGACGAAACAAAAAGGAAACAAAGTGAGTTACAGTGAGGTGTTTGTACAGTTCCTTGGACTTGAGGATACAAGAGAGAGAGAGAGAAAGAGAGAGAAAGTGAGAAAGAGGAGGGCAACAGAAGAGTTAAAATAAACCAGTCAAAGGGAAAAGTAAGATGTCTCAAATTAAAGTCAGTAGACAGGAGAGGGTTAATGTACAGTGACCTATTTTGGGAAAGTAGCACCAAAACTCAAATGCCGTTTTTTCCCCTCCACCTCACTTTCCAAGGTTTTTTTTTTTTTTTTTTTACTAGTTCATTCAAAACGGAGAGTTTCTCGACAGCCTCAACAAAACACGAGACTCGGTACATAAAAAATACAAGTCATTTTCACGGTATCTGGGCCAAGCTCTCGTTTCTATATCCAGCTCTACCGAACCATGGTGTGTATGTGTGTATGTAGCTGAACTATGTCACATGATGTAGGGGAGCAAGTTGGTGTTTGGGTAGTTCAGCACTGTGTTGTACAGTTTAATGGTACAGACGGACTGACGGCAGGGGCGCGAGTGTGTGTTTTCAGTAATGGCCGGTGTAAAGCAGCAGACAGAAGGTGAGCAGAGTCGCCGCAAAAACAGATCGGCACACAACACGACAATGGAGGAACGAGAAGTCGGAGTGAAAAAGGACAGACAAGATGCTAACACCATCCAGGAACAAGAGGGAGTGCAGCGCTCAACAGCCGCCAACGACAGGGTGTGTGTGTGCAAATAGGAGAAAAAAAAAATTAGAAAGGAGCAGTGTGTGAGCTTATTAAGTAGAACCTCCATGAATACACCTCTACGGTCTGGGTGGGGTTTCAGTTTGGCCCAGAGTGATTTTAGAACCTTTTCTCTGTGGATCGGGTTCTCCGCCATTTCTCCTTCACATGTTCCCAACACATCACAAGACCTGAGAAGAGAAAGACAAGACGCTTAAATATTCACATTAAGAAAACGTGATATTTTATATTTGAATATTTATGAGCCCACATTTTTAAGATGCCACAGGGAATATCACTTGCTTAACATACTGCTTTTTAAAATGGCTAGGAAAAGCTCACTGCAAGTTCTTACTAAATGGGGTATACAACATAATGGCATACCGCATACGAAAAGAGCTATATTATACACATCAGGCATAAGAAAAACATCAGGCAAATGACCATTTGACCAGGAATGAACATTAGAGGTGCTGAAAAAAATGATTCTTTAAAAGATCGCGATTCCTAGTCCTGGCGATTATGAGTGGATTCAAAATGCCCAAAAACTTTTTTGTCACTCCAACACCTGAGCGTACCTCATATAGCATTGCGTGTTCACTCGGCCACCGTACAGCAAGCTAATTAGCCAGGTCCCTTTGTCTGAATGAAGTCCGCTAGCATGGAGCCAGGCAACTAAGCTAACCTAATACTGCTGTTTTAAGTTACAGAATTTTACGCACGATCCTATTTTTGGTATAAATTTAAAATGACGCAGAAAGATTTGATACAGCAAGGACAACTAAAAGTACTGTTTTAAATAAATGTTCTATTTGTTTACTTGTCTTTTTATCTTGCATAATCTAAACAAAATTTCGAAACCATTGGAATGAAAAAAATCATTTCTGAATCAAACTGAATCACCACAGAGATTTGCACCCTTAATGTAGTACAACTTACATGAAAAAAAAACAACACAGGAAACATTACAGTTATTTGTGGTGAATTTAGTCAAGAGCACAAAATGAAAAAGCATTTAAAGAGCCATGCCTCTTCCTGTTGCTCTACAGGCGTGTGGTTAACAGGCCGTGTCTTCTTTGACTCCGAGGCCTCTGTGGACTTGGCTCCTCCTTCGGATCTCTGACTTTTCCTTTTCCTCTTGGAGTCCTTCGTCCTGCTGCCCCGACCTGAGCGCTTCTGCTCCTGCAATTCAATCTGAAAGACAAAAGGGGGACAGGAGCAGTTAAACTATGGCAACAAGCAAACCACACTCACACAAGTCACACGATGTTTGACATTCATAGTCCCTAAAACTTATCATTCTGAATGTAGAAATTCACCAGTTTGTGCTTCCGTATATTTTCCCTTCTCTCACCTGTATAAGCGTGTGTAGAGTTTGCTGCGGTGGTGGTGACGCTGCTTGCAATATTCGATAGATGGTGTGTGTCTGATCGAGAGAAACCTCCAGCAGGTCGCCCTCTAGTTGCAGCTCCTCTAACTCAGCTCTAGTTGAAGCGGCCAGTTCGATTACTGGTCCTTTCAGATATGGAATCAATGGCAGCAGAGACTCCACTCCTTACAAGGAAAAAAAAACGTGCAGGGTTAAGAAATGTACAGAATAAGGATGTTAAGACAATTTAAACAGCAACTAATTAAAAGTACTCACCTGTTACATTTTCAGTTGCAGGATTTTTAATGCCATTTTCACAGCCATGCTGAGGAAAAAGAACCAGTTTTCATTAAAAAAAACTACAAAAAAATTCCCATGTGGACAAAAAGGGGATTATGTCTGGTAACAGAATGATGTTCTGTAATCAGACGAGGTCTTGAATATAAATCAAGGCCTCCAAACCTACTTTATGTGTGACAAACAATTCAACCAACAAATGTGTACAAACAGATTTTCATATTCCAACAATTCACTGGATCAAAATGGGTCAGAATTTTTTTGTCATCTTTCTTGAGAGCAAGTTGACTGAGCATTTGCCTTTTTGCTTTACATCAGGAAAAAAATCAAAAGAAATCAGCCAAGCCATCTGAAAAATAACTGTGGACCTTCACATGTCTGGTACAATGTGAAGACAATTTCAAAATGCCTGAAGTTACCACATTCATGAACAGATTCACCACCATGTGACCATGCATGCATTATACAGATCAGGATGGAGGCGTTCTGCCCTCTAGAGGTGGTGAACATGTACTTTGGGCCAAAAATACAAATCAATTCAAGAAGAGCAGCAAATGACCTTAATAAGGTTAAGTTAATACGCAGGAAGAACCAGGTACACAAGTATCTACATCAGCAGTAAAACATGCACCACGCCAAAGACCTGAAAGGCTACTCAGAAACACGTCAAAAATGCCAGGTTACAATTTGCAACTGCACATGGAGACCTTTTTAGAGTAATGTCCTGATGAAACAAAGTAAACATGTGGCCATTATGACCATAACTATGTACGGAGGGAAACGGCGAAGCCTGTCTGCCAAAGGACACCATGTCAATGAGTGAAGCATGGGGGTGGCAGCATCATGTTGTGAGGGTGCTTTGCTGCAGAAGGTGGAAAAATCATGAGGAAGGAAAACTGAAGCAACATCTCAAGACTTCAGCCAGGAGGTCAAAGCTTGGATGCAAACAAGTCTTCCAAATAAATACACAAGCATACTTCCAAAACTGTGCCAAAATGGCTTGATGACAACAAAGAGAAAGGTAATGGAGTGGCCATCACAAAACCCTGAGCTCAATCCTGTAGAAAAATGTATGAGCGAGGAGGCCTACAAACCGGACTCGTTACACCAGTTCTGTCAAGAGGAATGGGACAAAACTTTAGCAACGTAGTGAGAAACTTGTGGAAGGCTACCAAAAAGGTTTGCTCAAAGTTAAACAATTAAAAGGTAGTGCTACCAAACGCTAATACAGTGTATGGAAACTACTGAGCCACTGAAAAATAAAATCTGAAATAAATCATTAGGGGGGCTGAAAAAAAAATATTCTTTAAAAGATCGTGATGTCTAGTCCTGGCGATTCTGAATCGATTCAAAATGCCCAGAAAATCGATTTAAAATGTGTTTAAGTTTTATTTTTGGCCGCTCCTACTCCAGAGCGTACTGCATGTCGCATTGCGTGTCCACTCGGCCATCATAGAAAAAGGCTGCCTAGGCCACCGTACAGCAAGCTAGTTAACTAGCTGGAGCCATTTGTCTGAATGGAATCCGCTAGCATGGATTATATAAAATATAGATGCAGCAATTCACTATGACTTTAAAGCCTGTATTTTATTTTCAGTTATAGGTTAATGCACTGTGCTAGACTAAAGTCTATGTTGACTTGTGTATTAATATATTTTGAGTTATTTGTTCATTGATAGATTTTTTTATTTAAGTTAAAAGCCAGACAGCTAAACTAACCCAATACTGGTCAGTTAAGTTACAGAATATGCACAGTCCTATTTTTGGTATTAATATAAAATAGCTAATGCAGAAAGATTTCATACAGGAGGGAAACCAAAAAGTATTGTTTTAAATAAATGTTCTATTTGTTTGCATCTTTTTATCATCAATCACGGAACCAAATCAAATTGCCAGATACTGGGAGATTCACACACCAATAAATTTTAGTCCCAAGTACTGTGATGTTCTCATGTTACACTTTCTTATAATATAGACACGATCCCAACCGACCTAAAACATCAGTAGTTAATGTGTTATGTCATAAGCTAAACTTATGACTTCAGCTGTATATCTATTAAAGTTCCACACATGGACACACTTACTGGTATGTTTATCTGAACAAATGAGTAGCGTGTTCAATGACAACCCTCACCTGTACTCCATTAGCAGCTTTCTCTCTCTTGCTTTTCGCCGCGGCCCTCTCACTGGTCAGATCGATCACGCTATCTGGCTCCTCAGAGTCCGACAGTACAATAACTTCCTCTGAATTCCCTTTCTTTTCATCCTCCTTCTCCCTGCTCTGCGTTTCTTTCTGTTCCTGCAACCTCTGCAGCGCCCCCTGCAGCTCAGGGCTATCCAGGGCTTGTTTGGCTTTGCCCTGCCAGTTGATAGCTCTCTCTGTGAGACACTGCAAGGCCTCGCCCTCTGGCAGTCGCACAGGTAACTTCTGTAACGCCACCAGCAACGCTAGAATGGTTTCCAGCCGTGGACGCCGCGTTCGCTGGCACCGTGGGCACAGAAAGCGTGTGTCCCAGTCCCACCAACAGAGTGGGTTTACGAGTGGCACATCAGAAGGGCCCAGTACAGGAGGGAAGGGCACACAACCGCCGTGGAACCAGTCTCTGCACAGATGGCAGCGGTGGAGCAAAGCGTGGGGCTGACCACCGCACACACACACACCCTGGCTGACCGTGTGCGGGTGGGTGGAGCCGCCGTTCTGTTGCGTGCTGTTTTCCGAGGACAGAGGCTTGACCGTGTCCATTGATTCACTCCACCTCTGCTCTTGTTTAATGTCCACAGTCGGGTCCTTCTTGAGTGTGTTCTCCAAGGCAGGCTTGGCCAGGTTCAGCTGTCGCATACGCAGCAGAGCCTCTTTCTCGAGCTGTTCTCCCTCCTTGAACGCCGTCACCTGGACAAATCATAACATACAGTAAATATTAAAATTGTTACTTCGATACACAACACATAACATAAAGGCATAAAAACAAAGAGTCTTGACAACACTCACCAGCCATCATTTCATTTATACGCCAATTGTTCTACATGCGTTAATGGCCACGTAATTCGATCCCTTGTTTTTTTACTTGGTGTTTTTTTCCCTTGGTGATCTACCACAAAAAAAATCTACCATGTTTGACTCATGGTTGGGCTTGACACTTGGATGCGTCCACCAGTGTGCATACAAAGTGACAGACATCTATGGAAACTTTAAAATGGTATGGGTTTTTTTTTTAAGCTGGCATTCCATGGGACCCCTGGTACGTCTACAAACGTCTCCGACAGGTGAAACCCTGACGAGTTACACCAATTTTTGTCCTGCATTTATTCTGACGGTTTGCCATATTCCATTAGGACACCGCGCTGCCACACATGCCTAGACATCTAGACACCAAGTTGTGGTTAGAGGGACACTCATGTGGCTTTAAGTCACCAGATCTCAGAGCTGTGGACTGTTTTACAGGAACGTATGTTGTTCATAGTCTACAGAATACATAGCAAACTCGTAGAGTCCATACATCCAACATTCCCAGTACCAGTTTTTTTTTACACTACCAGTATGTCCGTCACTTCAGTGTACATCTCTATACTGTTTTCACCAGGAAGATTTAAGTCAGTCAAAATAAAACATGTGGATTCACAGGATCTCTCAGCTGCCTAGAGCAATGGAAGCTCTACTCAGTAAAAAGACTCATTTTACTTGTTATAGTTAAATTTTGAGGGATGCAAACACACACCCTAAAGCAAAAAAAAAAAAAAATTACATCTCACAATGATTTGACTTTCAAATTCCATTAAAGAGAGAACTGTTTATAGCAGACCTCACCATGAGAATTTAACACAGTTTAATCTGGACTAAGGTGCATGATGTGTGCTTTAACTCACAATCGCTCCTGGGTCTCTGAGGTCCTTAGCCGTGAGTCCCAACACGTTAACATCAGAGTCGGCTTCGGAGCTCAGAGAGTCTTCCTCCCGCTTTTTTCTCTTCTCCACACATGGACACAACACCTGAACAGAAGGAGAGACAGACATTTATGTAAGAAACTGGAAGACCGGTAATAACCATGTGAATTCCCTTATTAAGTAATCTGTCTGAACTGTAATAGTTAGCGAGCTCTTACCTCCAGCAGGCTATGCTGACTGTTCTTCTTCAGGAAGGTCTTGCTGGCCTTTTCCCTCCAGGAGTGAGCACTGGCCACCTGCAGCTCGAGCTGCCGCAGCTCCTCCATCCGCACAGGGAGGTCGCGGCCAATCGCCACCAGACCTTCCAGGTCATCCAGACATGGATAGTGCTCTCCATTCTGCTGTGAGATATAGGACAGAGAATGGACATGTGGGGGAAACACAAAACAATGGGTAAGATTTTAAACCTTTTACAAGAATGTGTCTTTATCTAATCTCTCTAACAAACCATGTGTGCACTAGTGGACATAGTTTAAATGTCTGCGCTTCTATTTGGTCACTGGGACACCTAGTGGAGACATTTAGTGGCATATTTTGCTCACTAGGACACCTAGTGGAGACATTTCGGTGAGCTGTGCATCAGTTATTCATACCTTGTACCACATTTATGCCCCCAAGACAAACAATAACCTGATCACAAAGCAGTAAGGATTTAGGTTCCACTAAAAGGAGGGTGTTAATAACAAGCCCACCACTAGATTGAGCCACATTAGGGTCAGAAAGGTGGAGATCAACTATCAGAATTATTACATAAAACCCAAAACAAAACCACTCTTGCCTGGATCTCCTCTAGGTCAGTGACCCAGGCACGGGCTCGACTCAAGCAGGACTGGAGAGCCAAGATGTTGGGCAACTGCACAGGGATTAGCTGGGCCTCATTCACTATGGCCTCCAATGTGGAGAGTGGATGCTTCTGCCTGATGATGATAAAAAAAAGAGCAGAGTTGCAGAGGTATGCAGTGCAGTGCAGGGTGAGGAAACTGATGAAGTCTGAGTATACATAAAAGTGTGTAACACTGTTTTACCGGTCTTCGAGGCAGATCTGGGCCTTCTCTTCCCAACGCTCGGCGATGGTCAGCAGCTCCTGCAGCTCTGCCATGGCGGTCTCGACGCTGACACTTTGCAACACGTTACAGCCGGCCTCCATCAAGTTTCTTAGAACGGCCAGGGTCACCTCTCCGCCCCCGGGCCCAATCGTCCTGCGCACCTGTTCCAACCAGCGTCTCTGTTCCTGCAGGCCAGACAGGAGCCTACAGGCTGGGGCTACAGCCGGCAGTGCAGACCCCTCCTCTAACAGAGCCTGAACACTGGCTTCTGAAGGAGCAGAGGACTGCTTCCACTCACCACCGATGCTGCTCACTACAGCCTGGGCACGCAGCTCAAACTCTTCCACCTTCTGTAGAACAACCTGAGAGGGTTGAGGGTACAAGTGTGTGCGCATGGGTTATTTTATAATCACCAAAAAACAAGCTAGTTGTTCTGCGATTAATATCACAAAGTATAAACAGACAAACCTAAAGTACAACATTTGAGACACGGATATTACAGTGCATACACACCTGGACCTCCGCCAGCTGCTCCATTACACAAGGAAGGTTTTGCATGGTGTCCACCAGTTCCCGCAGCTCCTGGAGGCTCATCTTACTGCTCTGGTTGCCATTAAGAAGATCTGTGCTTCTGCTCTGACACTTCCGCATATCGTCCATAACTACTTTGAGCCGTTGAAGGAGCTCGTTGTCTGGAAATTTACGCTCTGCTGCCTCCTCTTTCAGTGCCTCCAGACTCTTTACATCTAAACAGGGAGGTGAAAAGTTATAGATAAACTATATGAACATACATATGAAAGCTGGTGCATTAAAACACCAGATCCACCCATGAGCATGTTTAACTTTAATCTTTTCCCCAGTTTTTTTTTATGTAGTCATGGCCAATTCCCATTAATCAGGCATTATACAACAACTACCAACCAGGGAGGCCGATGACCGTCACATGCTTCCTCCTAGGCATATGACGCCAGGTGCAACAGCAGTGTCATTATTTAGTTCGACTCGGCTCATTCTGTGCCAAATCAACCAGAGGCTCCCAGCTCTTTTAAGCACTGTTAAGTTCATTACTAATGGTAACTGTCCACATAGTCAATTATCCACTCGTACGTGGATAATTATATTCCTATAAATCTGAGATCTCATCTTCAATTGGGGTAAAACTTCATTTGCATATAGTATCTCCCCTAAATAACAATAATCCAGTATAATCTTTTATTCTTGATAATGATGTGACCCTAGGGTCAAAATCCAAACATTGGGTTCACCGCCAACCAAAATTGGATTTTGGCAGGTTCATAACTTGCTACTGTTTACACTGACCCTTAGTCTGATGCTATTCTGAAACAGGGGACAAAACTGACTCAGGGTACCGATTTTCATCTTTGTATCATGTTTAGAAATAAATAAATGACTTTTAAAAATCCCTGATGAATCATAGCAGCAAATTACAAGCATGAAAAGGGGGCGTGGCATCTAAAAATTAAATAACAGCAAAAATTCACCTCAACATTTTGGGGGTATTCATTAATCCCCATAAGGTTCAGTTTGGCAGATTTTCATCAAAATCTGAGCTGGTCACCTGGGAAATCAAGTTGATTTGGAACAGTATGACCCATTTATATTAGTAAGACAATCTGTTACCCAGCTGACCTATTTTGTTGCCGTCCTCTTGCTCAAGGACTTCTTTCACTCTGTTAGCCCAAGAGTCAAAGGACTCGGCCCGAACCTTCAACCGGTACAACATGGCCAACAACTCATCCAGAGTGTAGCGATACCTACAAAGAAAGCAGCATAGTAAAATTTTGTTTGTGTCCACTGTACATCTATGAATCCGTGTCAGGACAACGGCCAGATCGCAGCCGAGGTGTGTACCTGAGGTAGAGTTTGTCTGTGGGGCAGGAGCAGAGGTCTTGCGTGTGGTAGAGGCAGACAAGGCGCTCCGGGCAGTTGGTGCAAGCCAGGGCTGATAGGAAGCAGGTGGTCTTACACTTATCACACTGCCTCTCATCATCAGGCAACAACTCGAATGCTTCTCGCTCCGCCTCCGTTATACCCTGTAAGCACATCTAAGCATTACTCATAGTGCACATAGATTACAGTGACGTTAAAACCACCCTGTGAAAACCACACCCTCTCTGAATTTTATTAATGCACAGCTCTATTACAGTCCTGGTTCAGGTCTGGACTTTGACTGGAACACTGCAACACCTTGTTACTTTTCCATTTTAACCATGCTGTTGTAGACTTGCTGGTGTTCTCAGGAACCTTGTCTTTTGCTGCCAAAAAGATGGTCACACACTTAACTTGGCAAAACAAACCAAATTATCAACCCTTCACCACAAGCTTGACTGTTGGTAGGAGCTGTTTGTGCTGATATGCTGTGTTTGGTTGGTGCTGTGAATTATGGCCAAACACAT
>JAOVVF010000035.1:5332941-5349092 GCA_028565595.1 Duopalatinus emarginatus | reverse complement strand
TCTTTTGTCCACTTTATTTTAGGTCTGGTGAAGCTGTTGCAATGGCACATTTTAAGAGCTCATTATAAACATAAAAGTGAATCAAAGTAAACAAACAGGTTCACTGAGCTTAGCTCAACCTACACACACTTAATGTTTTGCCCCACTGCTAAACGGAAGCATCTGCAATGCTAACGACTGTTGCAATGGGGGAGAGTGGCGCAGGGGTGCGCTAGTGTGCGTTTAATCCATTGTGCCCGCTGGTGTTCAAGAACGCAACTGTGTTGGATGGCAAATCACGAAACGTTATATCGTCCGTCTCCGTGATGCAGCATAACGGAAATAGCAAGAAACAAGGGTCACAATTTTTGCTTTTCTAGAAGTTGTCACTATTGCTAATGATCAATAAATCAAGGGTATTTGATTAGCAGCACCTGGCTCAAACCCTATGGAAGAAGAAGTGTGTGCATTTTACTAGTTTCTAACAAATAATGCCACAGTGCAATCTGTCAGGTGTTGTTCATCTGAGGTTGTATTTACCTAATTTTAGGACCTGTTATACATATCAGATATCAGAGTTAAAGCGTAGAATTTAAAAAGGGCGTACTTTGCTTTCACATGACTGTGGGTACAGTTATATTGCAGCTCTACTCTGCTTTAGACTGCATGTCTCTCCCTCTCTGACTCACCTTCTCCAGCAGGGCCTTGCGGAGTTTCCTCTCCTCTTGGACAATAATGAACATTTCCTTATGTGTGGCTGCAGCCAGGTTTAGGTCCAGCTTCTCCGGGCAGGCGGCCATTTTGCAGGTGAGCTCTTCGTGAGAGAAAACGCAGTAGCGTCTGAGGTGTCTGTAATGCTCGATACACGACCGCCCTAATGGCAGCTAATGGAGGAACAAAGAAAGACCTCATCAACTTACAACATAAATGTTAGACATTTACATGTTAGATGTTTATTGTATTGTTCGAATAGCTTTTTGAAATTACAAAAAAAAAATTACAAAAAAAACACAACGCAGATTTTAAAATAAATCAGGATCCACCGATTTAAGTGATCTGAAGATTTCTTGGACTTACCCAATCTGCAGTGCAGAAGTTGACGGCTTCAGCAAAATTATATCCCTGATTGAAGCCGCTGTGATAGGCTCGAGGGAAAGTAATGACAAACTCTCCAGCACACTGATTCGTACGCACAACCTGCCATTCACAGGACGACCAATTAACAATGAGTGCAACACGTTTGCTGAGGTTTAAATTACTTTTAAGTAATCTATATTTATTTTTGTATTAATATATTTTGATTTATTTGTTTATAGATGGATTTGTATTTAAGAAAAATCCAGGCAATTAAGAAACCTAATACTGGTCATTTAAGTTACAGAACTTTATGCTATTTTTTTGCTATTTTATGCTAATTTTATCCTATTTTTGGTATAAATATAAAATGATGCAAAAAGATTTGATACAGCAAGGAACCTAAAAGTATTGTTTTAAATAAATGTTCTATTTGTTCAAATTGTCATTTTGTCTTGTAAATCACATAATTTAAACAAAATTTATAACCATGTGAATAGAAATATAGTTCCTGAATCGAATCGTTGCCCCAGAAATCAATCAGAGATTCACACCCCTAGTTAATACAAATATTGTTCGTTACTAACCGGTACTCCATGGGCCATGAGAATGTTAGGATTCATGATTGTGACTAGTTGATGGAGCAGATCTGGCTGGAACTCAAAGAGTTCAGGGGTGAGCTTCTTCATCACTTCCTCCAGCTGTTCTGCTGCTACTGCAGGGACACCGTACCACGTCTTGGGCTCCCCCCTGAATTACAGATTATTTTATTGCAGTCATTTTCCATCTGTTTCCTCAGGACCTCCCGTTTAATAACGAATGTACTGTATATTTAAAGTCAGCTTGAACGTTCTCAAAAAACAGTGGCAGGTGTCTTAATCAGGCAGGAAGGAACAATGATGTACATTTAATATACATTTTGTAACTCGGGCAAGAAAACAGAACAAGCCGAAGCATCTAGACTGTGGTTAATGTGACTTTATTACCAGTGTAAGTAGTTGATAGAGTAGCTCCAGTGGTCCTCAATGTGCCAGCAGAAGGCAGAGAACACCATGCCCACATACAGCCAAGGCACCTTCATGCCCGAGATGTCGGCATTGATGTGGCACAATACTGACTGCTCCAACACCGGCATCACGTTCAGGTTCCAGCCGCTGCGTGCATAAGCCTGAAACGCGACCAGATGTTTACTTTACTATAGTTTCACTGCTGTGTATGAATGACGAGATTTGTGTAGCACATGCATTTTGGAAAGCACCATTTGAAATGTGAAACAAATAGGAACTAAAATAGTAACTGAAAGAGAGAGAGAGAAAGCAGAAAAAAAAGGAGAGGTTGAAAAAAAGAAAAAGAAAAAACTGAAGCAGGTTTAAATTTTTGGAAAGGAGAAACAAACCTCCTCTTCTTCGGTTAAATGTCTCTTGCCGTTGTTGACAGGGAAACCGCTCCCAAAGTCTTTGGAGTGAATGTCAGCCCCGTATTCGACAGTCACATCCTCTTCAATACTACTGACCAATCTCCAAAACTCCTTCTCAACCAGCTCGGTTGGGACCATCTAATAACATCCATACATGCACAAATTATTATGGAGCTTAACAGTGACCCCTGAAGATCTTTTTTAGATTCAGATCTCACCATTTATTCATTCCCAGCCCTGATTTATGAAGACAGTAAAGACTTTTCTGGATTAACCAAATGAATTAGGAGCAGGAGGGTAGTAACGCACTACATTTACACCATTACATTTACTTAAGTTACTTTTTGGATAAATTGTAATTTAATGCAGCATACTTTTTAATTGTACTATTTCTGAAAATGAAATTCCAATATTTGTGAAGACGAAGCGCTACTTTTACGCCGTTACATTGAGCTACATTCTGCTCGCTACTTATTTTTATCAATCCGTCCAATGCACCATCTCTTTGTTTTGTCGATACTTCCGACAGAGGCTTGGTTAGATGACTGCATCTCACCGATCAAATGTAATCATTAGCAACCTTTGACTCAGTTTCACCAATCAAACAAAGCCAAGCCGTCACAAGGCTGCACACAAAATCCCCGGGGCGAACACAGGCATTGCCACTGTGCTGTGCTTTTGTGCTCTTTTCCGCCCATGTTTGCTGCAGGGATTTTCTGTGCAGTCATGTGACGGCTTGGATCTGTCTGATTGGTAAAACGGAGTCAAACATGCGCTTCGCAACAATGCGAAGAGAATTCGTTACTTTGTACAGAATTAATTCATTACTGTTTTAGTTGTTTAGGAGATATTCTCCAGCTCTGAACTTGTTCACTGTTGTTTTACATTTTTGTGCATTCAGGTGTATTATCTGACATCCTGATTATTAAACAAAGACGTTACTCAGCAGTACTCAGTACTTGAGTAGTTTTTTCAAGTAGTACTTTTTTTTCTTATTCAAGTAATTAATTGGGTGACAACTTTTTACTTTTACCCGAGTATCATTATTCTAAAGTAACAATACTCTTACTGGAGTATAATTTGGCTCCTCTAACCACCTCTGATTACGAGTAGCAAATTATTACATTCATGAAAAAGCACTCACGTGAACAGGCATGTTGAAGTAATCGGCCTTGAATGTGTCGGCCATCTCGCCGAAACTCTGTAACGTGTATTCTCGTGTAGCCTGCTCGAATCCAAATGCTTCTGCAGGTTTCTTGCATTCCTATTAAACAAATTATTAAGTCACATTTAAAAACGATAAAATGGCGAATTAAGTGTCCCTAAAACCAACTGTGAAGTAATATTTCAGCATTAACAGCTTTTCATAAACATCATTTCACTCGTGATTCTTACTCACTAAACAGTGATCAACATCTCAGTGTTATTCTTTTCCTACAATGTGCCATTCTCTGTGCAATCTGGCCATTTTTCAGCTATCAGCTCACCTCTGCTACACATTTGGGACAGCGCCAGTTACCCTTGGGAGGGTCTGTGAGGGGAGGCAGAAGGCAAAACGTGTGGTAATTATCATCGCAACCATCACATAGCAGCAGCTTCTCGTCCTCGTCCCCGCGGCCACACATACGACACACAAATGAGTCCACCTGGGAAAACGAGGCAGTGTGGTTTAGCGAACATGTGCAAATGCAGAGAACATTCAGACATTGTGCATGTCGTGCAGCTCTTCCTCCAACACAAATTAACCACCTAAATCAGTGGAATTACAAAAGCAACTTCCCTGAAGTTTTTATTTATTTCAAAATAGGCTACCTGATTACAGAACAGGAAACATGACTATAATTATTGTCGTAGCCATGAAATGCTTGATTCTGCAACAGGAAGTCAGCATGTTGACACGTCAAGGTCGACTGATCGCTACAACTCCCAAAATACACCACACCGACCACCTAATCAAGTGAAACTGAACAACCTGTATAAATACTGTAGTTATGTAAAAGTTCTTGAAGCTAGCTTGCCCATTTCAATGGTGTCTTGTTTAGTATCATACAGCAAAGGTGACCAACCATCACACACACATCCAGCAATTTATACACAGATGTCTTGTTTTCAGATCAGAAACAAGCACAGAAACACAAACACAAACTCCAGATGCTGCTAACTAGAGCATTTAACTGGATGCAAATCAAATACGAGTCATTAGAGAAGTCACTTTCGTGCTCTCAGACTCATTACACTGAAAAACAATTCACATACAAACTCCACACCAACCCGTTTAACACGCAGGAATATGCACACTTACAAACTGTGGGTTGGTGAGGTTGCGCCTCAGCCTCATGGTCATCTTGGTGCAGGGCTCGTCCTTAATCGGATCGCTCCTGTCAACCGCACGGCCCTCGTCCTCTTCCTTTTTCTTCACTTCATCTTTAACGATGAGGTTTGGGGGAGGTGGGGGGATGTCTGGGTCAGACTTTGTGACTGCGGTCTCTCCGGGTTCTTCTTTTATGCTGCTGTTGTCCTTAACTATCAAAGTCTGGGGGAGTTCATCTAGGAAAGAGAGAGGATTTATTTAAGAGTTATCTACGTCACACTGTTAAGTAGAGGTGCTGAAAAAAAATAGATTCTTTATAGGATTCCAAGTCCTGGTGATTCTGAATCGATTCAAAATGCCCAAAATCGATTTTAAAATGCGTTTAAGTTTTATTTTTTGCCGCTCCTACTCCCAAGCTTACTGCATATCACATCACATCACACTTTCAATTCTGTATTTTATTTTCAGTTAAAGGTTAATACACTGTGGTGGACTGAAGTCTATGTTTACTTTTGTATTAATATGTTTTAAGTTATTTGTTCATTGATAGATTTTTTTTTAATTTAAGAAAAAAAGCGAGGCAGCTAAGTGAACCTAATACTGGTCATTTAAATGAGTTTTATAGACAATCTTATTTTTGGTACAAATATAAAATGATGCAAAAAGATTTGACCGTAAGGAACCGAAAAGTATTGATTTTAATAAATGTTCTATTTTTTTCCACATTGCTTTTCATCTTGTCAACCACATAATTTAAACAAAATTTATGAACCTTGTGAATAGAAAAATCAGTCCTGAAACAAATCGTGACCCCAAAAATAGGAAACGAATTGCCAGGCACAGAGATTTGCACCGCAACTGTTAAGTACTCTGCTATAGTAGTAGCTCAGTAGCGGAAACGTGTCACCATGATCCAGTGTTTTGGATCTGTCTTTCATCTGGATTGCATTTTATAGATTACATGATGTGTAACCTAGAGAACCTACCAAACCCAAAAAAAAGGGGCATTTGTAATATATTTACCGTGACCAGAAGCAAATGCGCTGCATTTAGCTAGAAAGATGCACTGAAAGTTAGATCAATGTGAGAATGCTGGCTGAATGATTACTAATAACATAGGTGTGAGGTTGCAGGGCTTCCAGGAGATGTCAGCTGATATCAGAGTTCAATACTGTAAGGACTATTACTCTGCTTATTCATTTATAACAACAGCATTAAACTTAGCAAGTGCCATTGCTTCACTACCCACAGACAGACATTACATAATGACACATATGATGTTTGCATGACCTTACATGGTATTGTTGTGTTGTTAGAAGCACCCTATGACCTATGTAAACTCTTCCTTATTTCACAATCAATTGAATCTTGCTGCATTCGAGTACATGTGGCAGGGTTGGGCAGTATGACGTTTCTGCTTTATACCTACATTGAACACTGGGACTAGGTTTAAAACTATGTTTATACTGGTCTCGTTGGAACTAGCGCGAGGGTGCGGACGCCAAAAATGATGCAAAAAACATTGTGGTTCCACTCATGCATGCTCATCCTGAATGAGAATAGAAAGCGTCATGTATAAATCCCTCTACCTGTCCATTCCGTTCACGTGCCATGTGTGGAGTCATATGAGACGGACAGACAAACAGGTCCCACTCTTAATGTCTGTAGTACAGCAGGTAATATTGTTAACCCTGTTCATAACTTACTCAAGTCTGACTAAATAAACCACTTTATTTTTCTGGTAAAAACCACTGAATAAATGTCAAATCTGCTCTTCTTTATTAATATCGCAGGTTTATTCACACTGTTTTGAATGAAGGTCATCATCACACTGCACTCTCCCCTGTTAAGACCTGTTATTTATTCTTCTGTTTTGTTTAGACATGTGATCAGAGAGACATTATCATGGTTATAATAACGGATAAATGGTATATGTTTAAAATGTATAAAAGTGTTATTGAAGTGTCACTTTGGTTTAAAATATGTATTAGAATTTAGAGTAATAAGTCATGTTGTGACACTTTCTTTTTTTTGTAACAAAAAAACAAAAACAAAAAAACAAAAACAGTAATAGCTTATACCGTCGCATTATCTAAAGGCGGTATGAAATACTGCTATTCCACAAGCCTATAAAGTAGGACGGAGGAATTGACAGTTAATACAGAGCTCCTAGCCTGTATTTTGATCTAATACATACACCTTTCCAGACTCATACACTGACAGGCTAATGTGTCGGGGGTGGGGGAAGTTAAGTCTGCAGTGTAATTGTGAGCAATAATGCACATCTGCATAGTGAAACACACTCCAGTGCAAAACGGCTGAAGGTTAGCAGGTCTGCTGTAAAAATTCTATATATATCTGTTAAAATGTTATATAGATATATGCCTTGGTCGATATGTTATAATATAACTGCCCACTCAAATCGATGGTGTATACACCAAAGTGCCAGAAAACTGGTGCAGACAAGCCTAAGCAACAACATACATAGCAACAGCACCTACGCATGTCACTGGTTGCGTCTGCCAGTGCGGATATAAAGTGATAGACATCTACGAAAGCTACATAATGGTATGGGGTTTGTTTAGCTGCCATTCTATGGAAACTCTGGTACATCTACCAACATCTCTGACAAGTGAACATTGTATGTGCATCACTTTGACGAGATACACCAGTGTACGTACATTCGTTCTGATGAATTTGGCCTGTTCTAAGAGGACAATGTGCCACCACACACGACAGCAAATTAAGGTTAGAGGAATAGTTTGCGGTTTTTTTTTTGGCACTTCATTGTATTGTGCCTCAACATTTACCTTTCTTCCTAGCCTTGTCTCGAGCCACCAGGCCGAGTCCCATCATTTTGGGTCCGGCTCCATAGATTTGTAGCTTCTTCAGCTCGGGGTTCTTCTCTATGTCCTCCTCGGTGGGTTCCGGCTGTAAGCAAGACATTGACATTGTTAAGCAGGCAACCAAAAAGACAAATTCGCACATTCAGGCGAACACTGGATTTTCTGTTAACACTAAAACACTGTTCATGCCACTGACGCATCGGTTTGTGTCTCTACGTGTAGTCCGTTAATCGGAAAAGGGTGAACGCAGGAAAAGCAGCAGCCAAGCTGAAGGAGTAAAAGCGTTAGAGGCTAGCGAAAATCCCAGGTGAGACTGGTAGCGGTTAAGCAATCTAAAACAGGGGGAAATCGAGAGGAGCACCACCATCCAAGAGGAAAACACAAACGAAGCCAGCAGTGTCGGTGGCAAGAGGAGCACAATATGTTTTAGTGTTAATTTCAGTGAGATTTGCTTTCCAGCTTATTCACAACAAAGATTAGCAGCACACACATAAGGCTCGGGTGAGGCAGGACGGTTTGTGCAAAACGGCACAAGAGCTGCACGTCAGCAGGAGCGAGAGACGAGAGAAGTGTGTGGGAGAAGGAGAGGTGTTAATGAGTGAGTAAAAAGGAAGAGAAAGAGAAATAGAGAGAGAAGAGCAAGGGCCAGCGAGAGGCAGTACCGAGGAGCTGTGTTGAGAGCCAGTGGTAAGAGGGTGGTGAGTCGGATCCTCTGGACCCTGCATGGGGAGACAACAACCGTAACAAAACAGACTCCAACGACAAAAAAAGGGGGTGACAGGAAAACAAAACATCAATGAACTGACAGTACGGAGCAGGAAGAGGAAGAAACAAGGACAGGGTGTGTGCGTGTGTGGGATTTTCATGGCCAATACATATGTTCACCTATCATTTTCATTTTATTAACTTTTAATAATACACACAAATAAATATTGATACTCTAATGTATTACACGTACGTGTTAGATTCAAATTTTTAAAGCAATGTTACGGCATTGTTCTATTTATGTTATTCTCTATTAACACACGTCTCCTGCTGGATGAATCATCCAACAAAATTTGAGCTTAACCCAGTATGAAGGTTTTAAAGAAGCTAATAAGGAGGCGTACAAAAGCCAGTGTAAACGCAACGTAAAGGCAGGTCATTAAATACAGTGGGTGAAAATGAAAATGGCTTCAAGACCTACAACTGCTCATGATCAGGCACTTATGGCATTGCGAAATGAAAATGGAAGGAGACGGTGAGGGAAATATCGATGTTTTAATAAGTGTGTGGAAGGCATGTGGGGTGGAAAAGCATGAGGAACTAGAATAATGTGATCAGGAAAGCAACAGAAGCAGCAAGATATGTTTTGCAACCCAAGGTGCGAAGCATGCAGGAGCACGTATCCTGACAGCTGACTAGGCAGAAATGCGCAAGAACCAGAAAGAAGCTTTAAGGTTAAGATGCATTACACATTTTATTTATTTATTGTACATTGACTCAATCCCTTACATTCCTAAGTATGAGTGCTAGGCGGTATGACAGTATTTCCGACGGCATTCCGCGGTATTGAAAAACAATGACGAATTTTTTTTCTTAAAAGTCATGAAAAATTTCTGCTTTATATCTACACTGAACACTGGGACTTTAAGACATTCCTCTCATCTATAATAAAACCAGGTTTATACTCGACTCGTTGGAACTAGGCGTGAGGGTGCGCACGCATTGTTCCACGCCTGCACACTAGTCCACACGTTGCCGCAGCACACGGTTGTGCTCCTTAGTTTGTGCACGGCGCTCCACGTTCACAATGGACGATTTGGAGAGAGCTCGTGCTGAACAGGGGTAGTTCTCCGAACTGCCCCCTCGTCATTTAAGACAACACAAAGCGTCATGTATGAATCCCTCTACCTTTCTATTCTGCTTACGTGCTGTGAGTGGAGGCGTGTGAGACAGAAAGACAAACGGGTCCCACTCTTGGTGTTTGTAGTACAGCAGGTAATATTGTTAACCCTGTTCATAACTTACTCAAGTCTGAATAAATAAACCAGTTAATTTTTCTGGTAAAAACACTGAATAAATGTTGAATCACACCGAGCTCTCCCTTATTAGGACCTGTTATTGATTCTTCTGTTTTGTGTGGACATGTGATCAAAGAGATATTGTTATATCACGGTTATAAGAATGGATAAATACTATGTTTATATGTATAAAAGTGCCATTGACGCATGTTTTTACACTTTGGTTCAAAATATGTGTTATAATTTAAACAGAGTAATAAACAACATTTGACAGTTCTTTGTAATTAAACATCAATACTGTAAACCACCCCCTCCCCCGAAAGGCACCAATATCGTAATACCGCCACATTATCTAAAGCCGGTATGATGGTGTTAAAAAACGTCAGGTCCGCCCGACTCTACTGACCGCATATGTATAAAGTCTGGCCTTAATGACGAGGCATATTTAAGATTCAGAATTAGTTTGTATGACAATTTCCGGTAATTACTGCCAAACTTTGTTTTTATACAAGTCTACAATACGCTACGGAAGAAAATGCAGTTATACAGGTTTTCCTCAAAGCACTGGAGAACATGAGAAACTGGTTCACACCACAACACGCGTCAGGATGCTATTTTTTTCCTTTGGGTAGTCATGTTATTGCAAGCTACAATCTGTAGAACGGAATTATACCGTACTGTTTATTCGCTTGTGCTGTTTTGTCTGTTATTTAGTACTAAACTGATTTTATTACAGTGATATTAATATAGGCTTTGCTACCAGAAATTGTCTTAACATCTGGGGAACTTCTTAGCATTAGTTTAACTTTTAAACTTCAAGACAGCTTGTGAAACTCTCAGAGAAAAACAAGGGTCAGAAACAGCTTTAATATGGAGGGTGGGGCAGCGCTGATGTGACTGATCTTAAAAATATCAGTAAATAAAGTCGATTTGAACAACCCGCCCAGGCATAATGCTTACCTCAGGCTGCAGGCGGTTGGCTCGTCGTCCGTAGCTGCTGGTCTTGGAAGGCTGGACTGACTGGCGGAGGGGGATGGAGTGAGGCTTGTACTCTTTATCCACGTCTTCGCTTTCATATGGCCTGGGTTTACATTGCTGCACACATGTATACATGTACGTCTTTATTTAAGGAGCTGAACTGTGTTTTTAATTCCAGGTGCATTAGTCATTGGAATATGACACATTTCCATAATACGTAGACAAGAGAAAACATTCTATCATGCCTAGGTAAACAGTACTACATCAATACATTTGCATAATGTAGCAAGGTTGCACTTTTGTAAGCAAATACAAGCAAAACCTGCTCCTTTGGTAGAAAATAAATCCCTAATATTACATACACGTATTATGATTGGTCAGCCCCTGCAGTCAAAACGTGACCTTCAATTTCTTCAACTAGTATTGAAACTACAACAGGTTTAAAATACAAACAGAGCAGCAGTAACGTGTACCTGTAAGCTAGCACCAGAATGAAACATCTCAAAAGGATAGACGATCCTCTCATAATGTGACCGTAGGAGGGAACCAATATTTTTGCCTGGTGGATAGCCGAGCTTCTGGGCTACTCGTGCCCATCGCCTCTCCTTACTCACGGTCTCAAAGCCCCCTTCTTCTGTGACAATCTGTAACGGAATGAATGACAGATTAGGGACGTCTTCAAATGATCTGAACAGATAAGGTCAAAGCCCATCAGAGATCAGCTTCCTTAATTGTTGTTTGGAAGGTCTTTTAAATTATTCATGACCATTATGCAATGTCTGCTGTTTTTTTTAGACTTGTATAAATGTCCAACTAGCAACACGTTTCTTATCCCAGTAAAAAGAAGTGGAACGTATTTAGTGAATAAGTAAATAAAAATAATATTAGCAATAAGAGCTTTAGGGTACAATGATTGACCGTGGTTTGTGTGTGGTAGTATATTTTCCGACGTCAAGACCATACCTTGGACAAGCTGAACAGATCGAGAATGCGCCGCTCAATGTTGGGGATTTTGAGTGAGGACCCCTGGATCTCCCAGAATTTGGCTATTCGGTCCAGATAATTGAGCTTCACTCTTGTCTCAGCCTGTTGCAAGACGCACAATAAACATAAACATAATGTGCACAATGTTCTATACATCCAACAGAATGCACACCAAATTCAGAGAAATCCAAAAGAACAATAAGTGCATATAAACAAAACACTTTGTACACATGCAAAACGTCTCAAGGCAAACCACAGACAGGAAACGTTTGGGGACACCTGACCACCACTGTACTGTACTGTACTGTACTGTTCTAATAACCTCCGCTCTTCTGGGAATGCTTTTCATAGCATGGCTGTGAGGATCTGTGTATTAGTGAGGTCAGACACTGATGTCATGTGAGGAGGTCTGTGGTGTACTCAGTGTTTCAGTTCATCCCAAAGTGTTCACTGGGGTTGAGGTCAGGGCTCTGTGCAAGAAACATGAGCTCACTCCATCCTGTCAAACTCATGCTAGAATATGTGTGGGTGACTTTTCAGTGAAGGGTAACAGCACACAGAGGGTCTTTTATCAAAACGTTGCTGTCCATGGCCTAACTAGACTTCTACCTCAGTAGAGACGATTCTAACAGACATCGTTTTTAGAAGCCGGATTACGGAGACGCTGAAGTTAGTTGGCGACTCGCTTACTAGGCGGTAAACCCGTTAGCATGACAGCTAACATCTTCCTTCGTGTACCAAACACTGTTCAAATTACACTTGTACACTTTTATAAAAATGAAATGTATAGAGAATTTTTTACATCTGAAAATAACTTTGCCAGCCGTGCCACTCACTGCTCCATTTCTGTCCAGCATATTGGTGTTTTTGTGAGTGAAATTGTGCAGAACAGAATGTTAAGATTGCCATAGACAACTTGTTCTACAAGTACACACCTCTAGTTCATTAAGTCTCTGGATACGGGGAGTGAAATGGAAATTATCCACTTCGACAGCAAAAGGTGGCTGCCAGTCCTGTGAATAAAGAGACAATTTAAAGAACGGATGAATTTACAACAAAATTTGATAATAAATTGCACCAACAGTTGCTTTCCAAACAAGAGGAGGAGCTGTAAGTACAACAAACATAAAATAAACCACACTCGTATACTCATCTGTTTATACCCACACGACCCAGAAGTACAACTTACTGGTGGAGGGCGGATCTTGCATATTCCAGATTTCTCTGCGATTGGACGGATCTTGGCAATATATCCGAGTGGATCTGCAAACTCCTCCCACGACGGCTCGAACACGGGACACTCTGGAGGCGGAATAAACTCATCCCCTGCCTCCATTGCCCTGAAAGCAATTTCAGAATAGGTTAGGTCTTAAAGAATAAATAAAACTAGCAAACCACAACGACAATAGCAATCAATAGCAAACCACAACGACAGCCAGGCAGGATTTATTCAATCATAGATTATATTTTGGAACAGGAGGTTGAAAAAGGTTGAATAAGCAAACTGTATTTGTGTGCATAAATGGACAAAATTTACACTTCACAGTAAGTCAGTCACTCCCTGCTCCAAGACAAGAGTACAATCAGCAAAGTCACCTCTTACTGCATAAATTCCCAGATAACAAACTGGAGAAACCCGTGGGTTGTTCTTTGGAAAGCACCAAATCAACCAAGTTATATGAAAATGATGCTGATCTGTCCAACTGGTTGGAAGTTGCATTTTTTTCTTTTAAATAACATCGTCTTTAAGACAATGTACATACAGTAATAATCGTTTTCAGTGCACTCAGAATAAAAAAAAAATAGGTCTATTGTGTATGCCTTTGAGTGCCACTCCTGAACAATAGTTTTTATGAACATATGGCCAGCGAAAAGTGAGAACAAATTGAGGCTGCACGTTATAAATGGCCAGAAGCACAGTGGTGTGGTTTACAATTTTGCCTTTAACAAAAGCATCATCATCTTTTATTATTATTATTATTTCCTTTATTACTGCTCAGATCCACACAGTAATAGTTCACAAAACCTTTGAGGCTTTTTCTCGTGCCTCACCAGAAAACGGGAGAAACCCGTAACTTCATCTTCAACACTTAGTAAATCAGGTCAGATGGGAAAGAGTTACTAGGCTTCTAGCAAATGACAAAGAAACAAATACACATCCTGTTTGACATTTCCTCTTGTTTTGTCAACTTAAAACAGGGAACAAGAAGACCCAAAAAAAAACAAAAAAAACCAAGATATATACACAAGACTGATTTCAGACTCTAAGGAAAGATGGGAAAAAAATGATGACTGAAATGTATATAAATCTAGCTCTGCGTTTGACACACAATAAATACTGTCATCCTGTCACCAGGACATGACGTCATCCAGTCTTTCAGTGCTGGTTAAACAATGCCATAACCCTGTCAGGATGACAAGAAATACTACATTAAGTAACATGTTATAAATATCTAATAAATATAAGACAAAAAGTTAGAAAGGCAATGAACCATGTATAATTAATAAGACTATATTCTTAGTTTAAAGGCAGTATGTTGTAATGATGAGGAACAATTTAAGAAAAGACCAAGCATGCTATGAAAAAAACGAGATATTAAGTTAGAATTAAGGACTAAAACGAAATAAGATACTACCTCGAAATTAGCAAGTTTGAAATAACGAGATATTAAGCAAAAATACAGATTTATTGTCTTGTAAGTGAGTGAGTCAAGTTAGTGAAGTCAAGATAATGAGAGAAGCTAAAATGCGGACTTAGCATCTTGAATGGGCAATATACTATATTAAAAACCAAGATAGTGAGACAAAATAAGATACTATTGTAAAGATATTAAGATTTAGCATGTTAAATGAGACAAGTAAGTAAAAGTAATGATGCACTACAATATAAAACAAGATACTGAGTCGAAATAATGAGATATGCTAAAGAGTTATGTCGAAAAAAATAGATACTCTAAAATAGGTACTTTATCTTAAATAAGTAAGCAAAAATATACAATCATACAACATTTAGGGAAAATAGGACTAAATCAAAATATTATATTAATGTGAAATAAGATATTATGATATATACTGAATTAGGAAGAAGACATTAGGTAAAAATAATATCAAAATAAATATATTTAAAAAAACAAGATAGTCGAAACAACGAGATACTAACCTAACATGAAATAGCATGTTATGTCAAAATGAGATATTAAGCTAAAATACGGATTTAGCGTCTGAAAAAACAAGATAGTAAGTAAAAAAATAATGACAAACTATAGTAATAAAACAATATTGAGTGCTTAAGCAAGATATTAAGCTAAAACTTAGATTTAGCATCTTTAACGAGATAGTAACGTAAAAATGATAGACTATAGTGAGTGAAAAAAACGAGATACTGAGCAAAAAAAATAAAAAACAAAACGAGAAATTACAGGATATTAGGGTAAAATATGAATTTAGCATCTTGAATGATAGAAAGATAGAAGTGAAAAATTACACTACACAGAGAGACATTGATACTTAAATAAATGATAAATGATTAGTAAATGCCTTAAATGCAAATAATGATAGACTGTGGTGAAAAAAACGAGATAGTGTGGTGTAGAAATAACGAGATTAGCACGTCAACAATAAAGATACCAACTCGACATAACTTATTACGCCGAAATAACCAGATTTATTGTTAAAACAAAGGTGTGTTAAGCTTAAATAAATAGATATTAGGTGGAATTAAGGGACTGACACATCTTAAGTTTCCCTCAACACAAGTTCCACAAGCGCCGCTAATCAAAACAAAAACCGTCATGTTAGCATAACTAGCATTAGCACAGCTCACAACTAGCATGAACTGAAACTGTGCGGATGTCTGAAGTTAAGTCATATTACCCGCAAAATTCCCGACAAACAAAGTTAAACACCCACAAAAGCACGAGATAACTAACTAAAGTGTCTATATAACCTTGATTATAACTCACACGCTTCTGTTATATGAGCTAAACACGATGAAAACACTGATAATTAGCCAGTTTAGCTAGCTATCAAAACATTAGCCTGTTAGATAACAGCTTCATGATGTGATCCAAGAAAACACAACATGCATAAATAAAACATAAATATAATGTAAACATTAAATACAGCCAGGTTGTGTTATATTAGTGATATTACTGCTGTTATAAAGAGGGTAAATATGTATTTAGTTGGTAAGTATGTGTACTTTAGGAGTCATTTAATTCACTAGTATAAATTATACCCAACAGACAGTGAGGTCAACTAATATATTCATTTAAGCACAGTGCTGATTATCTGTATGAAACCAGCCTGGTCCAGAACATAACCAGAGAATAATCAGAGAACAAAGTGTCTTGTCCGGACCAGATGATGACCAAGGCCATTGTTAAGAGCAGATCACGAAGCTAGAGCTAACAAGCAAACTTAAGGTTAGATAGTTTGAACCATTTTTGGCCACATGATCTTACATTCCGCCACTCTGGTGTGTGCTTCTTCAAATACGCTCTGCTTCTGTTGAATATTGAGCCAAGGCTAGAGAGCAAAAAGTCCAGTGTGTGTGAGTG
>JAOVVF010000035.1:5309079-5331260 GCA_028565595.1 Duopalatinus emarginatus | reverse complement strand
TTACCAGTACTACTACTACAACAATAACAACAACAACAACAACAATAATAATAATAATAATAATAATAATAATAATAATAATAATGATAAAGCAATTCCCAAATATTTACATTTAAATATTTTGTAAGAGTCATAGTTAAACACTTTATGCAGTCAGTCGTATTCTTATACTCTTTAGTCTGTCAGGGTCATGGTTTTGTCCAGAGCCCACCCAGAACCAATGGGCATAAGGCAGGAGCACCCCCTGGACAACACACCAGTCCATTTCAGGGTACCCCACACACACCCATTCGCTCGCACCTAGGACAATTTAGCACATCTACTTCATTTACCATGTAGCGTAAACCAGGGCACCCAGAGAAAACCCACATGGACACGGGCCAAACACACCAAACTCCTCACAGACCAGAGTTCTCTGAGGATCAAACCGGTTCATGCAGTTGTAGGAAATGAATCAACTTTAAGGCCGTGTGATTCAGTCCCTGAGTGAAGCACAGTTACTGTTACTATGACAAAGCTGATTATTTTTCTATAACACGGCATCCTGAAGTCTTATACCTATTATTTATTTATCAAAGAATGATATATCATACTTTTTAATCAGTGGCCATGTGTAATGTTGTGTCATGTCCACTTCCTGTGTGTAATGACTAATTAGCATGTGCTGCAGTTGACAGGATTTAACGATCTCAGTTATACAATTCATTTAGTATGTAGTCTAGTCGAGGGGTCTGTTTGCCTTTTCTCCCTGTGGACATGGGGTACGAGTTCAAGGAGTGTCTTCACTGATGAGGTGATTTATATTCATTGACCAAGTAGGTGTGTGTGTGTGTGTAGTTTCACTGACAGGAGTTTATTGAGTTTATTTATTTATTTATTTATGTTTATTTATGCCCTATCAGGTTTTCCAGAGTACCAGAGACACCACTGCACACAGAATAAAGGCAAAGCTTTCTACTGAACATCTCGATCAGTTTTGTGATCCATCTTACTGTCCGATTTCTCTCTCAGCAACTTCGGTCTGTAACAGAAAACAAACATTATAAAGAACATCAGGACTCCAAGCACTGACTTCAATTTGTTCATTATGAGCAAAAACGAAAGGTATAATCTGCGCACCAACAGATCTTTCAGTCTGTAGAGTTTATTCCGAGGTGAAACTTCTGCGTAATCGCACACGTAGCCGGATGCCCTCGGGATTTCTTCAACGGTCTGAAACGAACGTTGAAGGAATGAAGTCTATAGGAATGTTTAGTTGAGACGTTAACCAGTGTCAGTGGATTTTTACCTCCTGCATCACTGCACGCTTTCCTCCAGGATTGAGGCCATGAGACCAGTGCTGAGAGCCCACCTGCAGCACCAAAACACATACCACCAACCACCAGAGTGCTCGCTTTACACACATCCTGAAGAAACAGGAAAACAAAGACAGAATTCAGGGTTATATTAGGAAGGAAAACACACTGCCTGACTCCCAAAAAATATGTCACTGGACGCCTATAGCTTCAATAAAGTTACGTATTCGCTGTAGTGTTGTTTCGACAACATTAAACAACTCACAAGTTTTATTTTAGACGAGATATTGGTGATGAATGGACAGTTGAACCACTCTGTAAAGTCTTTCCTAGCACATCTCAAACAAGTGTCAGGTCAGGACTCCAATGTGGTGTCCAATTCATTTAAATGATTCCTCATACTCCCTAAAACACTTTTTCACTATTTGTGCCTGATTAATCATGTCTCTGTTGCCCCAGGGCTCATTCCGTGCCAAATCTTCCAAAAGCTCCCAGGTGACCATCTCAGAAAATCTGCCAAATTTAACTTTATGGGGAGTAATGAATACCCACAAAATCTTGGGGTGAAATTCCCATTTTTCAGGAGTTCGGAAGTAATTGGAAGGTGCCACGCCCCCTTTTCGTACTCACGATTTGCTGCTATGGGTATTTGAAGGGTCATATCTTAATTTCTCAACATTATACAAAGCTGACAATTGGTACATTGGCTCAGTTTTGTCCCCTCTTTCAGAATCTGGTATCAGAATGAGAGTTGCTGTAAGCAGAAGCAAGTTATGAGCTGTCAAATCTTTGGATTTTGACCCTAAGGTCACAGGATTATCAACCGTTGTGGACCAAAGATTATACTGTATTATTATTATTTGGGGGAGATACTATAAGCAAATGCAGTATTACCCCAATTAAGGACAAGATCTCGGATTTATAGACATGCAAAATGGTCATAAAAAAATCAGACCCCACCATACCCCCGTGTACGAGTGGATAATTGACTATGTGGACAGTTACCATTAGTAATGAACTAAACACTGCTGAACGATTCAGATCTCAGCTATAATTGGTGACAATATAATTATTTCCAGAGAACATCTTCCTAACTAACTTTCTCATTCAAAAACATGGATTTTAGATTGCATAATTTCACCCTAAGATTTTGTGGGTGTTCATTACTCTCCATAAGATTCATTTTGGCAGATTTTAATCCAAATCTGAGATGGTCACCTGGGAACCATTCTGAAATTTGGTTGATTTGGCACAGAATGACCCCCAGATTATACTGGCGCCATCAGGTGGTCATGGTGGTCATTCACTACATTTGGTACTCAGTTGACATTTTATTGCCACACAACGTTTCTAATTAAAGCAACCACAGATAATAACACTGCCTCTGGAGACTCCACAAATCCAAGCACTGATTTGGGAATGTAATATTAACCAATAAAAGTCAAATCTGAACAGAACTGAACTATACTGTAATACTACAACACACAGGACATTCATTCTCCTTGGGTAAAGCTTTAACCTGGTCAGGGTGGCTGCGGATCTGGAGTCAATCCTGTGGACACTGCAGGAAGCAGGAATAAGGAATACATCCATGGATGAGATTCCAGTCAATCACAGGATATATAACCATTCGCAAAATCTACCTACTGGCATGTTACTGAAAGGTTAGAGGAAACCAGAGAACCCTGGGAAAACCTATATGGACAAAGGGAGAATTTATGGAAGTCTGGACAGACTAATCGGAGCTCAGGGACGCTGGAGAGACGTTCACAGGGAGTTCCCTCAGGTTAGGAAACCGGTTTTATGACCAGTTTGATTATTACACTGAGAAAAACAAGGCATGTAACCCCTCAACTGTTCCCTAGGCACTGTGGATAGGGGCTACACCCTATTCCTCTCTAGGCCAATCACTTCACTATCACTTTCACTATGGTTGTCTTTCTCTTTCTGCCTTCTGTTTTGTTTGCCACTCTCCATTTTTCACTCCCACCGTTTCTCACATTTTTATCATTCTCTTCATTTCATCTCTTCCTGACATATCCCATTTCTGTCCTCTGTCCGTTTCTCTCTCACCGTTTAATCCACCTGGGTCGGATCACAACATCCAGGTAACAGCGGACACCTCTGCCATTCCATTACACCCCGCACTCGACTGTTTCCTGTCTATAACTAGCCCTCGTTCTTACAGAAAACCAGTCTGAAAACCAAACAGAAATTAAGACGCTCTACCACTCGCATGTACCCACCTTGATCAGTCCAACGTCCAGTCGTCTTCTGCTCTTCACAGTGATGATCTCTACAATCTGGTCCTACATCAGGCCTCTTATATCATTCCAGCTTCTCTCCCTCACACACGCACACACTCACTTCACACACCTTTGTCCATTATACACAGCAGGAGATTGAATGAGAGGACAATCAGACACTCCCCTGCTGAGCATCTTTACCACTTACCATTAATCTGTTAAGTCTGTAAACAGTGTGTGTGTGTGTGTGTGAGAGAGAGAGAGAGAGAGAGAGAGAGAGAAAAGATGAGAATAGGGATTTAGTGAGCTCTGAGTGGCACTTCTGCTTTTAAAGGCTAAGCTAAAGATTAAATTATTGGCACACTGCTGGTTTAGTTTGCGAAAATAAGTAAAATCATGCTGTTTTTCACTTTTGTATGTCTAATAATAATTCCAGCAGGGGTTCACACTTTTATTTATTTATTTATTTTATTATTATATACTGCGGCAGCTGTAGGTTTATGGTTAAGGAACCATATGAACCATTACGTCCCTGGTTCAAGGCTCAGGTGAAGTGCCCTTGAGCAACGCACCTAACCCCCTACTGCTTCCCAGGTGTACTGGATGGGGCTGCACACCGCCCCGGTGTATGTGTGCTATATGCATGGATGGCTCAATTCCACTGCCCAGTGGTTAACGAGTGGTTTACGTTCACTTTCATAGCGAGACAAAGGGGCATAGGAAACAAACCAATTTATTTATTTATTATTATTTAAATTATTAAGTTTTATATATTATATGACTGACATCATAAAACTCAATAATGGATAAACAAGTATGCCTACAAATAATGCAAAATTAAGTCTAATGTCTTACATTAGTGTAAAGATCAGAAATAAAAAGCACTAATACATACTGAACAAAAAGTAATTTGTCTAAATCTGTGTTAGTGAGCACTTCTCTTTTGCAGAGATAATTCATCCACCTCACAGGTGTGGCAGATCAAGATGCTCATTAGACAGCACGTTTATTGTACAGGTGAGCCTCAGGCTGGACACAATAATAAGCCACACTAATATGTGCAGTTTTATCAGATCACACAAATGCCACAACTTTTGAGGGAGCGTGCAATCGGCATACTGACTGCAGGAATGTCCACCAGAGGGCCTGGTTGGACAGTTCACTACCTGATAACGACTTGTGGTAGGAAAGTGACAGCTGTATACATCAATCAGCCATAACATTAAAACCACCTTCCTGTGGTATCCCTGCCACGAAGACATGCAAACACAAACCCTTCTGTGGACCTTCTATAGGATCTGACCAGAGTTGGTAGCCCTTAAACCCCCCACCTGTATCAATGAGCTTTGGTACCCATGATCCTTTCACCAAGGGGGTTCACTGGTTATCCTTTCTTTGGACCACTTTTTGTAGGTACTAATCATTCTTTATTGGGACGCACCCTACAAGACCTGCTGTTTTGGAGACGATCTGACCCCCCTGTCTAGACATCACAATCTGGTTCTTGAAGAGTCGCTCTTGAAGATTGTTGCGCTTACAGTAACTCTGATTACTGACTGTTCACGTGCTACCTGATACGTATCCCACCCCTTGACAAGTGCCACTTTAATCAGTCTTGTTCACTTCATCAGTCAGTGGTTTTGTAGTCTAATGTTATGACTGATTGGTGTATAATCCTAGGATCAGATCTGCTGCTGTGCTTTGAGTATCAGTTCCCTATGATATCAGAATATCCATACATTTATCTCAGAGCTCCACCCTTCCCAGCTCTTGTGCAAACCAGATATGTTTGTGCAATAAAATAAAGCACGCAAAACAGCTGGATTTGTTTATAACAGTCTGTTTATGGAAATCCGTTTCCCGTAACAGTGAGCCAAGAGGGGGAGAAGCCTCCTCTTCCATTACGCCTTGCATAAACACATCCTGCTTACATACATAAGTACATACATACAGAAATAAATAGCCTGCGCCCTGTCCGTGAGGGTCTGATAAATCAGAAAATCACGTGCAAAAGAAAAAAAAAAAAATCGCATCTGATTGCCTTCATTTATCGAGTACCTACGATTACACGTAACAGCATATTGTATATCATTAGCTATGAGCTCATGTCAGGAATGACTAAACCGGTCAGGGTTGCGACCGTGCAGCAATAATCTGGGTAGATATCAGTGAAACGGGCGAGACGTGAAATGGCTGTTATGTTGTACGGCAACAAATAAAAGCGATACATGAAAGTGCTAAATAGGAAACGACAGCCTGTATATATATATATATATTTACATACATACACTAATGCATAGGGAAGCACTGGATGAATTAAAGCACCCTTCAAAACCTTTTTTTGGTGTCCACATAAATGGAAAAAAAAAAAAAAAGAGACATCATGAGACTATGACAAACAATAATAAAAAATACAATGCGAAATTAAACCAGTGTGGTCCTGCTACTGGTTGTATCACTACCTAATTTTCCTCAAACAACCACTTTTTTTTAGGCACGTTTAGACTGCGGTTTGGTAAAACGTCTTTTATTCGACATTCCCATTTTTTATCTATTCAAGCCTTCTCCTGAGGATCCGCAAGAAATCCACAGGACTTGACGAGAGTCAGTTTGGTGCGGGAGGTAGATTGCAAATAAAAATCGGTAAACGAAGGAAAGGAAAAGCCTGTTTCCGTCCCAACAGCACACGCGAGGAGCTGATAAACGTACATTTACATTGCATATGTCGTTTTATACCTAACCTTAACAAAAAACTGATACAGACGAGCCCAGGCAAAATACACAGTCTGGTAGTGGCTCCATAACGGTACCACGTGACCCCTGGTACATCTACAAACGTCTCTGACAGGTGAACGCTACGTGTGCCTCCTTTCTGATGTCTGATGAGTTACACCAGTTCATGTCCTGCATTCACTCTGATGGGTTAAGTCACCTGATCTAGCACATCTGGGATGCCATGCAATGTGCTGTGGAACACAGAAATCCTACAACTCGGAATACTACGGAATTGTGGAGCGTTCTGCAGGAAATATGGTGTTCACTGCTTGTATCTAGAGTATCTGCAGTCCTACAGTATCTGCAGTATTAGACTAGTGTACTGGTTTTTCTGGCACTTTAGTCTATATGGTCTACATGTAGAAATACCTTCGTCTTTTTTAGCATGCATATATATATACGTATATACATTATATATGATATATGGTGCAGAATTGCTAAAGCAAAGCAGAAGAGCTTTAAAAATGGCTCCTCTTTCAAATTTCAGATTCAAGCAATTCCAGTAATCACCAAAGCAGAAGCCTTGTCATACTTGTGTGTCAGCCTTGAAAACACTATCTGAAATATACAGGGGTTTCCCAGGCCTATGCACATACTCATAAGGAGCCACTGTTTAAACCTCAACTCTCGAAGACAGTTTAAAGTTAATAGCTCTAATATAACACATATTTGGTTGCATTCACCTTTTTGACTTTGACCTGTGATGTGATGATAAGAAACATATACATTCAATAAACTTGGGATTTATAACCCCAGATATAATTTACACCTCCAGCCTAAACAGGATTTGCACTGATACAGGAAGCCGTGGATTAAATTCGACATAAACAGAAACCAACGCATACGTAAACTAGGTTTGGTATAACGCATTCGCGAGATGGACAGTTACGTACGCTTACTGGTAATCCTACAAGACACCTGTGCTGATAAACACCCTGCATGTGCGCTAGTGCATAAGAGTAAAGCTGTGGGACGAGGACGTGGGGTGCCGATATTGCATACGGGTCCGATGTGGGAGTTTAACATTCGTGAGGGGGCGGTTGTGATTGGCCGCTCAGGCGGGAACCTCGTGGTTGGTTATCTCACGCTCTGGGACATGTGCAGCGGGGTTAACATCTCCTCGAAGATAGCTCCCTTGACGTTCGAGCCGCGCAGATTGGCTTCTTGGAGGTCGCAGCCGGATAAATCACAGTTCTGATGTGGACAAAAATAAAGATGCGCAATTTAAAGATGACGCTGTGCTGCTTATTTGACATAAACGTGTTATAATCCTGTGTTTGTTTTATGCATAAATGTTACTAACAAATAGCTATTTATATCCTATACTGCATTATGTAATATATAAAATGACACATGTGCAGCCATAATATTACAACCTCCTGCCTGAACAGCTCTGATCCATGGAGGCAAGGACTCCACCAGATCCCTGATAATGGGCTAGAAGGACTCCACAACAGATCGCTGGATCTTCCCTTTACCTCATGCATGTCGCTGGTTCACTGGTTGCCCCTACCTGGACCACTTAGCTCTAGGTAACCACTATATCCCAGGAACAGTCCACAAGACCTGCTGTTTTAGAGATGCTCTGACCCAGTCATCTAACCAGTACAATTTGGTACTTGCCCATTTTTCCTACTGACAATCCATCAACTTTAAGAATTGACAGTTCACTTACTGCCTAATATATTACACCCCTTGACTGGTGGCACTGTAACGAAATAATCCAGGTTATACACTTAATCGGGTGATTTCAATGTTATGGCTGATCAGTGTGTGTATAGATATACAGGATTCACGAGAAAGCAACAGGACTAATTCAGGGCTTTTAGACCGTTGTTAAAGCAGCCCTCACCTCTAGATCAGTGCCCGCTAAAGTCGCTCCTCGCAGGTTACAATTCTTCAGCTTCGCGTTCTTCAGCGTGGCCACGCGCAGGTTTATCCCGGTCATCTGACTGCCCTCCATATCCACACCCTTTAGATTGGCACCTGATTCAACAAATTATGACACTTAAAATAACAGCAGTTACACTACAGCACTGCTACTGGAGGCATATATATATATATATATACACACATATAAATAAAATAAGTAAGCAACTCTATCGTGGCCGGCCTTCCTGTGCGTGCTGATTCAGAATGCAGCAGCTCGGCCTGAGAACCCTTCGCTAGGTTAGCTTTCTGTAGCAGCCTGCATCAGATATACAACCTTGACGCTGGCCTAAAAAGGCAAAAACGTCTCCAGCTCCTCTATACCTGATGGCAATGGCCGAAGCCAGATGTGTAACGAGAGCCCTTTGTGTTTCAAGTACTGCTCAACTTGACCCACCGTCATCCAAGACACATGGAAGGCAAACACCCAGACTGTTTTGGCACCAAGATGGTGAAACAAACACCCACTAAGCGTCCATATGTCTCCGCATTGCCTGAGTACTGTATTTGTTTGAGTTCCTGGTAGTATACTTGCTCTAAGTGCTTTGATTTCTAGTCTTTCAGCACTAGTTTTGGATATTCTGAGCACTTTCATCCTGGATAAGATCCTGCTACATGACATGAACCACTACAGTGTAGCTTCCTGAGCGTTTACTAGGGTTTGATTTTTGCCTCCAGAAACGGTTTGGGAATAATGGGAAGTGACTGACTGTGACCTAGCAGTTAGGGAACCGGTCTCGTCACCGGAAGGTCTCGGGTTCGATCCATGCACAGGGCAAGACAAGACTGAGGTTCCCTTGAGCAAGGCACCTAACTCCCCAACTGCTCCCCAGACGTCGTGGCTTGGGGCTGCCCCCCTCCAGGCAAGTGTGTTTACTGCCCCTTAGTGTTCACTGGTGTGTGTGCGGAAGCCACAGTAAGCAAATAGTTGACTTGCACTTAAATTGTTCACTTACATTTTGTCCCTTACCATATTAACAGACTCAGGAGGCACATGTAAAAATACCGGTTCGAGCTCACTTTCAAAGAAGGTTAAATGCTGTGAAATTGTATTCACCCTCCAGGTTGGCTTTGAGTCCTGACGGGTCTTCGAAGTTACACCCTCTCAGTGAGGCACCTTCAGCATTGGAGCACAGCATCTTAACTCCCTGCAGGTTTGCACCCTGAAGAAAAAAAAGCATTACACTATCAAGCAATCGGAGACATTAAAAGAGTGGTGTGTGTGTGCGGCAAACCAAGTCTGACGTTGTTAGATACATACATCCAAGTTGGCCCCAGAGAGGTCGGCTCTCTCCAGGTTCGAGCAGCACAGGTTGGCGCAGGTGAGGTTGCAGCGGCTCAAGTTGGCCATCTTGAAATTGATATAGCGCAGGTCTAGGCGAGACAGGTCTGCCCCGCTAAAATTCAGCCCCTGGGTTTGTGTCAGAGATGAAGAGGTGGTTTAGATCATTCTTACTAAGATGGTTAAACACGAGGATGTGGAAACACCTGTACCTGACAGCGCAGCTCGGACTTGGTCGGTGTGGCGAGCAGAAACCGTACGAACTCCTTCCGGGAGATGGGCGAGTGGTCCTCGGGGGGGTGGGAGTTCTGTGTGGATACAAACTCATAAATACACGCTTAGAGAGAGAAACTGACAAAGCCCTCGATCAGCTAACTGGGATTATGGCTTTTTACCTTAATGGCAACTTCTATCTGCTCAGCGAGTTGCTCGATTCCGAAGAAACGAGCTTCTTCCAGTACACCTGCGAGACACGGACACAAAAACACTCAATGCACCAACACCACCATTTACAACTACACAGCATTCAGCCATAACATTAGCAACACAAAACCAATGACAATGATTATCTGGTTACATGCAGCAAGTGAACAGTCAGTTTTCAAAGTTGGAAGCATATGTGTTGGAAGCAGAGCTGGGCGATAAAACGATAACGATAATTATCGCAATATAACTTTTCCTCAACAGAAGTCTATAACATGCCGATAGAATTAGTTCCAACCACATTTTGACAGACACCACAAATAGCCAATGAAAATGAGAATAGCACCGCTTCGAACCGATCATCTAGTTCTAATTGAAAATAAATAAAATTCAAACCAGAATTTCCTTTTGATTCCTTCACCTCTCACTTTGGAGTAAAAAATATTGATTTGATTAATATCATGATAGATTTTTCCCACATCACCAAGCCCTAGTTGGAAGCTGGGCAAGTTTAACTGTGACAAGAGCCAGTCTGATGTCTAGACAGCTTGGTCAGATCATCTCCAAAACAGGTTTTGTGGGGTGTGTCTGGGTTTAGAGAGGTCTCAGAAGTGAACCAGCAACCAGGCCATAGGCGTTTAAGACTCACTGTGGGCCAGATACAACAGAACACCTCCAGACATCTTGGACTCTATGTCTATGAGTCGATGATTGTTGAGGTCAAATCCCAGGAATGATTGCAAGCTTCTGGACATTCATGTACACGCTTAATTTCTACATTGTGGAAACTAATTAACTACTTAACTGTGTCCTGCTTCATTGACTGTGCTTCCTTATGACTGCTACACAATTCACAAATAATAACAGTTTATGTAAAGTGGCTACTGACTGGTAATTATTGATTCTTTTTTAATAGTAAAAACAGACTGAATATTTTGGTATTAAAGCTGGACACAGTGATGTGACTGGCATCACACAAACCCACCCAGCAAGTTAATTCCTTCATTGACAATCAGCTGGCCGTGTCGCAGGTAGTTCAGGATGGGCTCGAAGTACTCAGGACTGCGGTCGATGAGGTAAGCGCCTCGCTCGTCTCTCTTGTTGCTCCAAACGTCTACAACGGGGCAGACGAGGGAAGCATGGTGACTAAAGACATATTTAATAATTCCATAAACGACATTTAATGGAGTGGGTTTGCAAGCCTTACCCTTTCCTCTAAACATGTGCGCCAGCATGCTGTCAGGCTCCTTACTCACAAGCGTACTCCTGAAAAGAGCAAAATGGAAAAAAAAAAAAAACAGTAACATTACTTAACAGAAACACAATTCTTAGGAGGTGTTGATCACAGGTTTATATAAATGTACACGTTCTTATTGGTTATTGTTTCCATAGTAACAGCTAATTCATAGGTACTACATAGGTAATTCATAAGACAGAAATGTATTATGTACCACAGATGAAATATGCACCGATCAGCCATAACATTAACACCACAAAAACACTGACAGGTGAAATAAATAGCATTGATTGTCTTGTTACAATAGGACCTGTTGTTAGACAGCAAGTAATCAGTTTTTAAAGCTGATGTGCTGGAAGAAGGAAAAATGGGCAAGCGTAAGGATCTGAACGACTCTGACACTGGACAGTCTGTGATGTTTAGACGACTAAATCAGTACATCTCCAAAAGGGCAGGTCTTGATGAGGGTTTACAGTATGCAGTGGTTAACACCTTAAAAAAAAAAAAAAAAAAAAAAGAGTAGTCTAAGGAAAGACAACCAGTGACCCCAGCAATAGGTTCATGGGCACCAGGTGTCACTGACACTGTGCATGGGGGCCCAGGTTGTCAGGTCCCACAATCCCACAGTCTAACTATTTGCCTACTGTGCTTGCACACACAGATTATTAATTAATTAATTGTATTTATTAATATTAAATTAAAAAGAATTATTACACACACACACACACACACACACACACCGCACCTGGGGAGGAGTTGGGTGCCTTGCTCACTGGCACCTCAGTCGTGTCTTGCCCTGTGCTGGGATCGAACCCGGGAACCTTCTGTTCATGAGACCGGTTCCCTAACCACTAGGCCATGGCTGCCCATATATCTAAAGAAGGATCTATAACGAATCTGCCACAGAGCACCTTCAGAAGTCTTGTGGAGTTCATGCCTTGATGGGTCAGAGCCGTTTTGTCAGGTGATGTTAATGTTATGGCTGATCGGTGTATATGATTAATGATATGGTGAAGGCTTCTATGGGGAGATGTTTATTTAACATTGTGGAAATGAGTCTTCAGTGTCAGCAAAGCTCTAACTTTATTCCTCTAGAAAAGCCAGTATTGGGAAATAATCAACTCTGGGCCAGTAACAGCAACTGCTCTTTGTATTTAGCCACATCAGACAACCCCGTTGTTCCTAACCGCACATCCTGCCGTTTATACACCATTAGGATTAAGCTCAGTACCGTGTGGTCGTAAAGAGCCGTCCACCGATATTCAAAGTCAGCCAATCGCTATGGGAACCTGAGCGTTCATCTGCAGCCCTCCCTTCATTTTGAGGATCTGAAATGTACAAATATTTCAAAAAAAACCAAAACATCCTGACATTAGGACATCAATTCCATAAAATGCCCTCGGTTCGCTTTCAGTGGACTTTCTGCAGTTTCAGGTTATACAAAAAAAGGAGAAAGATCATTTTAAAAAGGGAACAGAAGACATTAATCATGACTTACCGACGAAGGCGTCTCCTTCTGACACATATAACACGTCATCATCCCTGCAAAGCAAAATAATAATTATAAGTTCAAACTTCAGTTGTGTCCTGTCACATGTAGGACAGAAGTAGGTTCTTGCCTAATTAGGGCGATGTCATCAATGAGGCCGCCCTTTCCGTTGTACAGATTAGCGGCCCTGATTCCCAGTTTATTGCTGGCAACAGACAGGAGATCAGACAGAGTCCCGTAAACTGCTACAACCTGTCAAAAAGGAGGATAAATGAAATTTTTAGCTTCACTTGACTACCTTTCTTTAGACAGCATGTCAAAAAGTGTTTTATTACTTTTATACCACAACCATAATACATTTTATTTACTTAAGAAGACAAAATTGTACCCAAAACAAGTTGTTACAGATTATACATTACAATTTCTTTCATTATGTTAGAATTAAAAAAAAAAAAAAACAACAACAACATCAAAGCCCACCCCAAACCCTCCAGCCTTCCATCCTGAAGAAAACTTGTTACAAAGTGCTAACATTGGACACTCCTTCCAAAAATGCCTGCTTTTGTACTGTATGGGAAGTGACAATGGAGTACTATTTAGCAAAATAGTATGGAAGTATGTATCACACTGAAGTGCCAGTAACTGGTAAAGCTTGGTGGTGGCTCTATAATGGTATAGGGTTTGTTTAGCTGGCATTCCAATGGACACATTCCCTGGTACATCTACAAGCATCTCTAACAGGTAACAATTCCGCAAGCTATCAGACTCCTGAACAACCAGAATCTGGTCTGATAAAGTGCACACATTTTCAGTGACTGGACTAAACACACACACACAATCTTAAAGACACAAAACAAAACAATCTGCACTGTTCTCATTTCTACCAAAAATGGACAATACTGCTGCTATAACACAATGATTATGTTTACAAGAAGTGGACACAACCGCACCTTACTGCTCCCACTACCAGTGGGCTATCTGCACTACCCCCGGCCTATATTTAGTGTTAATGTCTAGTGTATGTATTGTACTTTGTCCTGTGTATTTATTGTACTTTGTCTTGGGTACTTTTTGGTAAATCGTCTTGTGTATTTATTGTAAATCGTCATTGCACACGCTTCAGCACACATGCACTTTACGTTGTATTGTGTAGTTTATTGTTCTGTGTAGCACCTTGGTCCTGGAGGAACGTTGTTTCGTTTCACTGTATACTGTACAACACTGTATATGGTTGAAATGACAATAAAAACTACGTGACTTGACTAATTTACACCCGTTCATGTCCTGATTGGCCTCTTCCTACAGGACAATATGCCATTATAAACATCCAGAGACACCAAATTATGGTTAGAGTTTGAGGTTTTGCCATTCGCACCCAAGTCATCAGATCTTAACGTTATCGAAAACATCTGGGATGCCATGCTAGGCTGAAATCCTACACTTCGGAATACAACAGAATTGTGGACCGTTGTGCTGATTGCCTAGAAGATATTTCTGCAAGAATTCGGGTGTCTTAGGTGGGAATGGTAAAACCCTATACTCGGGTTCCTCGAGGCATAACTTGGCATCTCTATACATGTATACAGAGGAGCATTGCCCTGTTGGAAGAGGACAGCCCTATCAGAATGAATGCAGGACGTGAACTGTCAGAGACGTCTGTAGATGTCCCAGGGGTCCCATGGAATTCCAGCCAAACAAACCTGATACTTTTATGGATCCTTCACCAGCTTGTGTGTTTTTCACTTGTATAAGACTAGTAAGTGTATAACAGTAGTACTGATACAGTGACGTAAATCTCGCATAACTCTCGCGAGATTTCAGCAAATGAACTCTTGCCAATAGGTTAGCTGGATAGCCAACAGGTATAAAACAGACACAGGCAGGTAACTTATCAAGTGTTATACAAACTGTGGATACATTTAACAACAACAAAAAGCTAAAAAAAAAAAATGCTAATAGGCTTCATTATTATTAACATGATAATCAGTTAGCCATAAAAGGTGCCATTACTTTAGCCAGTATTAAGCGTATTGGTTTAAGAAATTAACTTTATCTTTAACTTTTTAACTATATATATACACAATACAGACAGAAAAGCCAGTAACTAACCTAGCTGAATATTTATATACATGTATAACTAGTTACATAAGCAGACACTGAGGTGCTAGGCTAGCCAGCTAAGCTAGGCTAACCCCATGACACCGAATGAACTGAAACTTCTTGCTAACTCACCTTGCCGTTTTTGGAGGAGCCATTGACAAAAAGCGTGACCCTTCGCATTATTTGCCTGAAATGTAATGAATAATTAGACTACTGCCTTTACTACACACGGGACAATGTGTTATCTCCGACCTGACTACCGCAAATTCATCCGTTATTAAAGAGCAGGAGGAAAAAAAACTCTCTCATAGCAACCAACCTACATTGTATTTCGGTTACGGAGCGGCTGTCCAATCAGAAGGCGCGCTTTGTTACCAAGGTAAACGCGACGCCAATCACGACGCAGCATCGCGCACCCGGAAGTGCGAAGCCAACCAATCAGAGACAATTGTGGTCTCGATTCATTCAGGAGGAATGTGGCAGGGAAATAGTTTATACAGAGTGGGAGTGGTGCTTCACTGGGTTCCTGTTCTGGTTCTGGTTCTGGTTCTCGGTATTCTATGAGTATTTAACAGGAAATGAGTTCTCAATACAGTTTAGATACATAATGAGTGACTTTGTTGTTGTAGTTATAGTGAAGTGATTCATTGACCACTGTGCTTGCACACATATGAAATTCTAGTGAACGCACACCTGGAAAGTCCCAGGTTCGATCCCAGCAATGGACAAAACATGACTGAAGTGCCCTTGAGCAAGGCGCCTAACACCCCCCCCCCCCTCTCTCTCTCTTCCCCTCCTTTCCCCCCTTCAACTCCGTGGACTTGACCTCCGGACAAGTGTGTTCTGTTCTGCTTGTGGTTAGGGAACAGGTCTGGTGATCCCGGGTTTGATCCCCACAACATACAAGACACGACCGAAGTGCCCTTAAGTAAGGCACCTAATGCCCTAACTGCTTCCAGGCAAGTGCGTTCACTGCCCTTTAGTGTTTACTGGTGTGTGTGTGTTTCACTGCACGGATGGGTTAAACACAGAGGTCACATTTCTCTGTGTGCAAGTACAGTAGGCAAATAGTTCACTTTCACTTTCACATGCATCTGGAGCATCAGGCAGTCCCTATCCAGGGTGCCTAAAAAGGACTTAAGGGTCAGCTGCTCTTTGTATTGTATACCTGTATTGCATTCTGAGGCAATATGGAACCACAAGTTGTGATTGGAAGGTCTCAGGTTTGAAGTACCCTTAAGCAAGGCACCTAACCCTGCAAGTGTTCCCTTGGCGCCATGGATTGGGGGCCTCCTTTCTGACGAGTTGCACCTGTTAATGTCCTGCATTCATTCGGATGGGTTTGACCTTTTCAAACAGGACAATGCACCACCACATGTCTAGAGATGGAGAATTATGGTTAGAGGAACACTCATCTGAGTTTAGGGCTTGGCCATTCGCACCTAAATCACCAGATTTTAGTGTTATCGAACACATCTGGGATGTGGGGGAAAGCCCCAAACTACGGCACCCGGGGAACATTTGGGTGTGTGGGTGTGTGTGTGTGTGTTTAGGTGCACTTCAGTTGTGTCTTGTCTGTTGTGGGGATCTGCCCCGGGACCTTCCAGTCACAAGATCAGGATGCTTTTCCAGTAACAGCAATTGTGGATTAATGAGCGACATATTGGAGACATTTTTATATGTTTCTAGTTAAATCTAATTTTATTGAACCTCTGCTAAATAATCGTGTTTCTGTGATAAATTGCATTATATCAGCTATAACAGTAGTTCATACACCAATACAGCTATAACATTATAACCACAAAACCACTGACAGGCTTAGCCAATTAATTCATTGATTATCTTGTTATAAGGACACCTTTTATTATGTGGCATATACGGTATTATGCAACTAGTAAACACTCAGTTCTCAAAGTTGATGTGTTGGAAGCAGGTAAAATGGGCAAATGTAAGGATCTCAGTGACTTCAACAAATGCCAACAAACAAATGTGGTATACACTGGTTAGCATCTACAAAAGTGATCCATTGAAGGGCAAAAGTGTCAACGAGCGGCAGGGTTTATGGGGACCCTTGGGTCCATCGATTCAAAGAAGGATCTGCTGCTAATGTCTTCGTGCCAGATCTCACAGCACACCTTCAGAGGTCTTGTGGAGTCCATGCACTGATAGGTCAGAGCTGCTTTTTAGGCCGGTGGTTTTAATGTTATGGCAAAATGGAAGGAATTTATATAAACCTTGTAGTTTGTAGTTGCAGCTCTGTAGTATAAAAAATATATAATATTGATTATAATAATGATATAATTACCCAGTCAACATACTTACTACTATTAGACATCTAAAGGTTTCCTCCACTAGATGGCAGATGGGTACATATTATTTACCAGCACTCTCAACTTGCCCAGCCAAGTTTATCTTTATGAAGAGCCTGATACAGACTTGATGAGTTTAAATGAAGTGTCTTAGAGCAGGAGAGCCTTTAACACACAAGGGGAAGAGGATATAAAGGACTAACAGGATTCTGTTCTTAGTGAGGTGAACCATTTTGGTTATTCAGTGCCAGAGGAAGAAAACCAAGTTGGCTTACGGCTTTGATTTTTATTATTATTTTTGTTGTTGTTGAAACCGCCCATAAACCATTAGTTTTCAGTCTGCATTGGTTGTATAAAATGCTTAGGTGTTGCCGAATAAATAAAGATGTAAATATATAGGGCAGCCATAGCCTTGTGGTTAAGGGTCGAGCTTTGGAACCAGAAGATAAGCCTTGACTGAACTGCCCTTAAGCGTGGCACTTAAACCCCAACTGCTTTCCAGGCTCTGTGAATAGAGGCTACACCCAAGTGTGTGTTCACTAGTGTGTATGTGTATGTTCACACAAAAGGGTGGTCAATGCCAAGGGAGGTCAATTCCACTGCACAGTGGTCAAAAGATTAGTTCACTTTCCCGTAAATCACAATCACTATAAATGTATTACACAAACAAAGAAAGCGACTGATTGGATGATAATATAATAAAGAGAAATTTAGTTTCTGTATGAATAATAACTCTAATGTTTTGCAAGGCATGAGATATAAGATGCTGCCATTTTTAACACAATTCCACCCCTGACTGCACACCTGCCTCCAGGTGTATTTCCCCATTACCCGTGGCCATTTGGCCTAATAACATGGTCCAGATAACCACAACTAATAACCTAATTAAATGTCAAACAAGCCTGTTTGCACTCATGCAAGCTTTCCACCACTCTTTTTTTTTTGACCAACTGAAATAGATTTAATGAAAGACTTTAAACACTGCAACGAGTGATAATATCCTGTTTACAGCTGAGTGAGTCTTACACACGGACCATAATCTTATCTTATTCTTGAAAAAATGTTGTTTTTCAAAACGTCAGTTCGTGCCCATGACTGCTGACATGGTCTGCAAACACAGAGAGCAGATAATCATGGTATACATTGTTGACAATTTGGACACCAGATGTGGGGAAGTTTCCCTATTGTGCACGTCTCCATGCTTGGGTAACGAGGGCTGAGTATTATGTTCTTGAAGAATGAATGAGATAAGGTGATCCATGGACAAATGGTGTGTCTTGTTGTTTTTGATACAGAGCAGGCAGGGAGTAAGGCTTCTGACGGACCTGTAAGGAAGCTGGGTTTTAGTTCAGAACCTTAAATAATCTTCAAAGTCTTTTGTCAGACACACAGCCTTAGATTTAATTAAGACCATGGTAACTTTTCATGGAGTATTCCTGAATTGTTTATCACCTTTTTTCCATTGGCATAAGTGACAACAGATTTCACACAAATTCAATATTCGTGAGCTTCAATAAAAAATAAAAAAAAACCATTCATCCCGGAACATCTGGTTCATAATGCTCTTTGAATGTTTATAGCAATTATCAGACCAGATAAGGGTGTATACGTAAATTCCTGGCACGTTCACAGCCCTCCCTCCATCCATCCATCCCTCCCTCTATCCCCATAAACACTCAAACATTGACATGGCCCTGCCTGAATCGTAATGAATCTATTCCAGTAAAACCATGTCCTCTTCTTAAACAAACGCTCAGATCAAATAAATACACATACCAAAATATGACAGTTCATGAACGACCTGAGTGGGGCAACGGAGAATGGCAATGATACAAGCGGATAAACCTTCAGTAGATATAAGAAACACTGCTTCATATTTAAAGATTATTTGGATGTCCAGTAATCAAAATGAGAGGTATATATATATATATATTGGCGATTTGGTGTCAATATGGCCCAACCATCACCACCTTAAATATTTTATATCACCAGCCGCCACTGATATCAACACATATAAACACATTCATATGGCCAGCTGTGGTTTTTCACTCTATTTAAAGAAGTGTACAAATGATTTACAGATTAAAAAGCACAGTGTATCAGTGAGTATAACTTACAAAAGTATTCTGAAAGTCACATGTTTTTATATTTTCATGGCTTCCCGTATTCAGCATGTTTTTTTAAAAATACTTGGACTTTTAATTTCCTTTTTTGACATTAGATCTAATTAACTTTTAATTCAACTGCCGGCTTTCTTGGTTTGTTTAAACAGGTTTGATTATCTTCTTTTTTTTAAAGCCCTGATTTGCCTTTTGCTATTTAACCTTTCTTGTATTCGTGTGTGTGTTTTTTCTTGTTTTTGCCTCCCTTAGTCTTTTAATTTTTAAAATTCCCTACATTGCTTAATCTGCACTTTTTACGACCTCTGCCTCCGCCTGTTTCCTCACTCTTGTCATCCATATTGAAAACTTTGCGCTACTTACTTATACATTCTGAATAAGAACTCGCCGTCCTGTGTCTGACGGTTATGAAAGACCGTGTGCTGCAGAGGATCCTGAAGGAGTCCTTGGAAATTTTAGAAATTTAGTGCATCTCAAGAGATCCTGGCCTAGACTTCAAGATGAAAACACCTTGAGCTTTAATTGGTTATATTATTAACTGTCGTGAGCATCACAGCATGGTACACATACTGTTTTCATCCTGATGTCAGGGTAAACAGACAGGAATTCTAAACGACAGGGAATCTTTTGAACCCTGACCGTGCCGAACAATGAGGTGGTTAACAGCCCTTCTGAATAAGCCATTCATCCCTGCACTGAGAGGGAGCCTTCTCAGAGAGGCAGGCGTGGCATAGTGGTTAGGGAACCGGTCTTGTAACTGTAAGGTCTTGGGTTTGATCCACCACACAGGGCAAGACCCAACTAAGGTGCCCTTGAGCAAGGAATCTAATTCCCATGGGTGCTGCCCCCCACTCCGGGCAAGTGTGTGTTTCACTGCATGGATGGGTTAATTGCGGGGTCACATATTCACTTCACTTTATACTAAGAAGCATTCAATCAGAGGAACATCTGGATTGGGCTTTTAATGCCCTGCTGCACTGGAATCACTGGGGTTGTAGCTGATTTACCCTGGTAAACACAAAATATGTAAGAACACATATATAAATATACATCAAGATCGGCCATGATATTAAAACCACCACACCAATGACAGGGGAAGTAACATAATCATAATTACATTACAACCTGTCAAACAGTGGGACTGATTAGGTGGCAAGTCAACATTCAGTTGTCAAAGTTGTTGTGATGGAAGCAGGAAAAACGGGCAAGTTTAAGCATCTGGCTGATTTTGAGGAGGGCACGGTTGTAATGCTTAGACAACTAGGTCAGACAACTAGGTCTTTTTGGGTGTTCCCAGTATAGCGTGGTTAGTACCTATCAAAAGTGGTCCAAAGAAAGGACAACCAGTGAACCTGAGTCATGGACGTTCAAGATTCAGACATAAAAAGGGTCAGATCTGTTTTCGGCCGGAAAGGTCAAATCCCAGGAATGATGGAGAGTATCTGGACCCTGGGGTTTTAAGTGTATGGCTGATTGGTGTGAGTATATTGATATGAATTAAGTACAACATTAGAGAGCCTGCTGAATGAGTGACGATTTCACAGTATCTGCTTTGCAGATTTTCGTCTTATCATCAGAAGAACAAAAATAAATAACAATATGTACAAGTAGTCACTTGTTGAAACTAATTTTCGGCCTGATCTACACACAGGAGAGCTCACCGAGACAATGTTTTCTCTGACTTAATTATTAGTACAGATTTCTTTATGACAGAATGTCACTGTGTCATTCATCCCCCTGGTTAATACATTGGAGAGAAAATGCCAAAAGCAATAGATGTTACTTTGATAGAGATTGACTTTGACAGCTGGTGTGAAGGATCTTCTTTCAACTACAGTCATCAAACTGAAACGTCTCTGCTTCTTTCAATTTGTCTCTGAAATGAGAAAGATGATCTGTGAGCGAGAAGCCATATTGCAACTGTAATCCCTCCTTGCTCCCTAGAGCAAAGCTAATTCATTGGGAACACTTTAATATTCAGTTCTGCATAAACAAGGAGTCACAGAGATGATCATATTCAAACAGGATCATAAGCACAAACAAGAAGAAGAGGAAGAGGAAGAAGAGGAAGCCCTTATTTGTCAAATATACATGGAGCTGAAAGGGGACCAACAGGGCCAGCTTGAAGAGGCTGGCGCTTGAACCCCCAACCATTTAATCAGAAAACTAGTCATCTGATCAGTAACCCAGTAACCTGATTAATAACCCAGTAACCCATTAATGGTGATGGTGTTTAAGTTTGAACCCCTAATCATTTAATTAGGAACCCAATAACCTGATCAGTATGTCAGTACCCGAATCAGTAACCCAGTAATCTGATCAGTACCCTAGTTATCTGACCAGTAACCTAATAATCTGATCAGTAACCCAGTAACCCGATCAGTAACCCAATAATCTGATCAGCAATTTACGAATCAAATCAGTAACCAGTTAATCGGATCCATAAACCTCATAACTCGATCAGTAACTGAGTGATCAGATCTGTAATCTTGTAAACAGATCACTAACCCAGTAATCTGATCAGTAACCGAATAATCAGATCCGTAACCCATCAGATCAGTAACCCAGTAACCTAATCAGTAACCTAGTAACCTGATCCGTAATCTAGTAAACTGATCAGTAACCATAGTAACTTAACCAGTAACCTAGTAATTATATCTGTTTACAGATACATTTTGTTTGGTGCCAAGTGAAAATTCATTTTGGAGGTCAATCACACATTTTTGTAGACATGGTGAGAAGACATCATGTGGCTTAGTGGTTAGGGAACCGGTCTTGTGACCGGAAGGTTGCGGGTTCGATCCCCACCTAAGGCAAGACTCGACTGAGGTGCCCTTGAGCAAGGCCCCTAACTGCTCCCCAGGTGCTGTGGTTTGGGGCTGCCCCCTACTTCGAGCATGTGTGTTCACTGGTGTGTGTGTTTCACTGCACGGATGGGTTAAATGCGGAGGTCACATTCCTTCTGTGTGCAAAACA
>JAOVVF010000035.1:5296168-5308979 GCA_028565595.1 Duopalatinus emarginatus | reverse complement strand
GGGGGGGGGGGGGGGGGGGGGGGGGGGGTTTAATGTTTTTAAATGATATTGTGCAACAAAGTATGTGAGAAGCCTGAATGCTTCCAGATGTTTCTTTGTCATCACAGGGTTTAGCGTTGTGTTACTGCCTTGCTGTAGGATATGTTCGCCTATATATTCCTGGATTCACAGAGTAGAAAAAAAATTGTCCTTTTTTTTGCAGTAAACCTCTCCGTTTAATGCTTTCATCCAGTTTAATCTCCCAGTGAACTGTGTATTTGTTTGGAGGAAAGTATTCCGGCTGTGATTGCCAACATTTGTCTGGACGCTTAGACATTAGGTTGTTTTAGGTATTATCTGCTTGACTGCTTTGAGTCGTACGCGTTCCTGGCTTCGAAAACAGCGCGGCAAATACATTGCGTTAGTCAGTCCGTTTCAGAATGATGGAACTTTGAAAATGGGAAATTGAAAGAATTCAAGGGGAAAAAATATCCGAGTCAGCTATTTTAATAAACACTGAAGCACATTCAAGAAATCGAAGCCATCAGCACAGGACATTACAAAAAGTTGTCTGTTGCATTCTAGTATATACACTCTCGGGGAAATGTTCATAGCACACATGATGATTCCTACACAATAAGGCCTTTTCTACCAGTTAAAAAAAAATTCCACCAATCTTGATGAATAACATTAGTTCCATGTTGACAACAAATGCTATTTCATTAGTTGCATGCATACATTTTACACAGCGGGGCTCAAGGAAATGACAGAATTATGCCTATTTGTAACATGTATAAGTGAGATCTGCTCATGAATGTGTCGTACTTGACAAAACGTACCATATAACATCTGGGCATAATGTACTTTAGACCTATATGGATGCTGTAAAAACACACACTCATCCACTGGCATCACTATATTTCTCATAATACACAGTATACACTAGAGTGGTGTAGCCAGGAATTTATTTCAGTGGAGGATAAGGAAATGGTGGTGGCTCCATAATGGTATGGGGTTTGTTTAGCTGACATTCTGTGTGAACCTGGTACATCTACAAACGTCCCGGACATTTCTGCCCAGGAAGGACCTACCAAGAATTAGACTAGTTTTTCTGGCACTTCAGTGTACATAGGGCAGTAGAAGGTTAGGATTAGGTTAGTAGGTTACCAGGCTACCACCTGTAAGCAGGGAACTTAACCCTCTGTTAGGGCTGAGTCAGGAAGGGCAGACACACATGTACCAGATCACAAATGCAGATTGAATCCACTATGGTGACCCCAAAAAAAGAAGAAAGAGAGAGAAAGAGAGAAAAGGAACTGTACTAGTACAGCTGAATTAATAAGTGTGCTTACATAATTTGGGTGGATGCCAGATAAGAGTAGGAGTGGTGATGGAATTCAGAATGTGTTATTTATTTATATAAAAAGCACCATCCGCTGTCAAAGCAACCTTGGTATAGTAATAATAATAATAATAATAATTGTAATAACAATAACAAAAATTATTATAATTATAATTTTCAAGAAACAATACACAACAATCGCCATACTATCAATTATTAATTAACCCTCTATTGTATGAATTATTACTTGATGAAATGTTTCAGTATGCATTTATTAAGTTACAAATGCTTATATAATGGAAATATTAAAAAAATAATAAGCTGTTGCCATATGGCAACAATGGGCAGTTGTAAAAAGCACCATAAAACCTAATAAATATATATATCATGACAGTTCTATTAAAAATGACTTAAATTACATTCTATTAACCAGAATCAGATTAACTTTACAGATTAAGTTGTTCACACCCACAGACTTTGGTTAGGTTATTGGTGTCTTCCTAAGTGCATGTCCTAAATAGGAGGAGTACTATTATACCTATACTATACCTGCTATAATTTAAGACAATTTACAATAAATATCAATATACAACAATACACTGTTGTTCATATATTGTTAATTGTGCAGGGGAAATTATACCTTTTATAGTTGTTTATCATCTTTTCTCATCCTGTAGTAAACCTCCAGTATATCATCGATACTGCTTTCCCAGAGCTCGGGGAGCAAAGTTGATTATTAATTGCTTAAGTTTTTTATTTTGGATCCAAGATTCAGGAATGTTGAAGTTTTAATGACATTTAATGCCTTAAGCGTCAAGTCGCTTTTTGTTTGATTACATTTAGTAGCTTCCATACAGAAATGGGAAAAGTCCAGTTTGCATAATTCTCCACTGTATATGCATTACATAAACCAGTCATAAAATGTCATAAAATATTTCAGATCTAAGTTTTTCTGACCTGAAATCCCCCGCTCCGCAAGTACACCGCTAAACCTATACCAGTGACACTTGATGTAATCAAGTGATCTAATGATCAATAATCTAATGATCAACATTGAAACTTTTACCAGATATTAGATAGAGTGTTAAAATTTTATATATATTTTATATATATATCAACAGCTTGACTGATCAAGGAAAAACTACACTTGTTATATTATAGTACAAAAACAAGCAAACACAGCCCTGACTTGAAGGTTAGGAGTCTGTTAGTTGCTGGTTTAATATCCCATACCAGCAAGAAATGACTGTGGTTTGCTTAGACAAGGAACGTAACCAAACCCCCCATGGACAGGGGCTTCCCTAGTGCCCTGGGTAGGTGTGTTAACAGTTCCCTAGTGTGTGTGTGTGTGTGTGTGTGTGTATCACTGTATGGATGGGTTAAAATCAGAGGTCGATTTCTCTGTGTGCAACCATAGTATGTGCAGACACATGTATGTCTTCATGTACATGTACCTTCTATTGTGTATATATATAAGCTCTATCTGCTAGTAACACAGGTAATGAATATTAACCCTAAGCCTAACATCAGTAACCAAAAGGAAACTTCTGGGCTCTTTTATTTTTTGGGAATAAAATGTCAGTGAGCATGTTAGTATGATGACACTGGGCATGCGTCCTGACAATGTGACTGTGACAAATGACATTTTGCAAAAAAAAGGCACGCACACACACACACACACACACACACGCGCACACACACACACAATGAAAAGGCAACATTGTGGCTCATTTATTTAAAAATAGACTCTTTCCTCATGGGCACCAGTCAAATGTCCCCACGAGGTCAAAACACTCAGATTTTCTTATCCTCGCAGGGATTTTTGTTCCCATCAAGCTTACCCCTCAACTCACCCACCCCCAAACACACACACACACACACACACACACCATTGTCCTTTTCTCCTGACAAGCTGATAAATGATATATGCAACACCAGGCTTTAGACTAGGGCTTATACAAGGCTTATATGGTCATAAATTATGACTTTTGTCAATCTGTCAATCTTGATGATTTTTTTAATATATATTTAAATAATTGTTTTTTAATTAATTATTTTTAATAACTATAAACTGACTGAAAGAAGCTGGTTTGGATATTAACATTTAATTTTTAAAAATTAAGTTTTATTTATTTTCTTGTAAACTGTTTCTCTTCTTCTTTTTCATTATTATTAATATAAATATTATTATTATTATTATTATGCACTGGATTTTCTCCCTAATGTCCCATTCCCACCTCCATTAGTCCTCTCTCCCCTATCATATGACAGCTACCAACAAAATAGAGGGCAAAGCTATCAAATACTTCCTCCAAGACACATGGAGCCAGCAACCGCTTCTTTTCATGCTGCTTGCACATGCAACATCGTTGGCTGAGTAACACACTTGGAGGAAAGCGTTGCCGCCCACCACAGTCACCCACAATCGGCTAGCATCGCCAAAATTAATGGGGAAACAGCACAGCACGCCATGCCTCCATCCCCAAGAGCATGGTCAATTCTGCTCTCTGGACTCCTGGCTAGAGGTGGCTGTGGCATCACCTGGGAATTGAACTTGCAATCTCGAGATGATCGGGGGAACGCTTTTCTGTTGCCCTAGCTATTATTAGCCTATTTTTCATTATAAAAGATTTTTAATTATTTTTTGTACATTCAGACACCTTTTTTATGTTTCTTAATTATGTATTAAATTCAGTTTAACATTACGTACATTATATTACATTCAATATAACAAAGCCACTCTATATATTAACTGCGATAGGAATCTGGTCCTGTAGGAATCTGGTCCTGTGTATCCCATTTGTGAAAGCTTTCTTGTCAGTAGCCAATTTATCACGCTAATGGTTGATCCCGAGTCGGCTGTATGAAGCGCTGTGCTGGGACCAGGGCTGGATTTTTGTCGTAGGGCTTGTGTGTGGGAGAATGTGGGTGGTTTGTGCATAAAAATAAGCTCAGGAGTGACAGTGTGGCTAATTAAGGCCTGCACACCGTTTAACAACCGTCTTTGCTGCAGCAGCGACAGATCGACCGTGGAGATTTGTGTCGAAAGCATTTCAATTGGAAACACACACACACACACACTCTCTCTCTAAATAATTATGGTTACAAGATCAATAATGCAGGTTCATATAGTGGATTAATCATGAGAGGGAATAAGTGTATACATTGCTAGGATTGAAAACTTTTGATATGCTATAATGTGTTATTTTCCCTAATAGTTCTGCAACATTTAGGCTTGATCCCTAGAAAGGCAGTTAGGTACAAATAAGATTCACTTCACACACAGCAGAGAAGCCAGCAGGCAATTACTGATATCAAGGTTTTCTGCTTCTCATTCTTGCTGCGATCGATAAGACAATTATCTCTTAAACGCTATATTTATGTTTGCTGTTGCTGCTTTCTACCTCTGCCAAAAAGCCTACGTCTATGGAGGTGGCTCAGAAATGGTATGGGGTTTGGATAGCTGGATTTCCATATGACCCCTGGTACATCTACAAACGCTATGTGCGCCTCTGCTTGACAGGTTACATCCGTTCACTTGCATTCATTCTGATGGCTTTGGCCTGCTCCAACAAGACACATGTTTAGAGACGCCAAATTATAGTTAGAGGAACACTCATCTGAGTTTGGCGGTTTTGCCATTCGTACATAAGTTGCCCCACCACATTATCGCACACACCTGGGATGCCACAAAAATCCTACACCTCAGAATATAACAGAATTGTGGACCACTGTGCAGGATGTATTGTGTGCATTGCCTACAGAATATTCATGGATGTCCATGTGGGACCTACCAAATATTAGATTGGTGTACCAGGCATTGGTGTTTCTGGCACTTCATCGTACTCGTCTTCTTCACTGTTTATCATGTCTTTTTTACTGCAATCTGAGTAACTTCACTGCCTGGTGTATATTTTTTTAATAAAAAAAAAAAATAATAATAATAAAAAAAGCTTATCGGAAATTTCGATGTGGTCAGCCGCCATTTTGCTGAGACTTCTGAGTCTTCTGAGATTTAACGATGGAACTGAATACACTCTAGATGAGGCATCTATTCAATACAAAGTAAAAGGTGCATTGACTAACATGTTTTGGGAGGTCTGAGGCAACTCGAGCAAATGAAAGAAAACTCCATACAGACTCAGGATCGAACCCTGTGCTGTGCGGCTTCAAGAGTACAGGAGCACGATACTCTAACTGAACATATCTTTGTATTAAAATATGCATATATTTTTCTCTAAACATAACTAAAGTGCATACAGGCTCTTAGATCTTAGCATGTTATAATTTGAGTCATAATAAGCTTTACCTGCCTATTCACTGATCAGTAATATACTGATGTACAGGTGAGAGCTCCCATTTTACAGCTCATTATTTTTAGACCATTAAGACTTTGCCTCAACAGGGTCGCCAAATATTAAATGTTAGCAAATATTATGTTTGCTTACCTGTCACATCGTTTTCTCGTTTTATCAGTGTGCCTCTTCTTATTATTAGAAATTTGAAGTGATGTGAACCACTCATTGACCACTGTGCTTGTACACACAATGGAATCTGACTTCCATATTTAACACATCTATTCAGTGAAATCCACACATACACACACACACTATGGGGCAGTGTACATGCTTGCCCGGAGTGGTGGGAAACCCAATCTTCAGTGCCCGGGGAGCAGTTCTGGGTTCGATGCCTTGCTCAAGGACTTCAGGCGTCTTGTCGGCTTGGCTGGTTCCTTCACCACGAGCCCACAGCTGCACTCCATATGGATGCAGTACAGAAAGAACAAGAAATTCTGGACCTCATTTAACAATCTGGATATGAACAAATGTATTCATTTTCATGAAATTCTGTGTGTTTGTGTAACGTTTACATATAAGGAGACTCACTAGTAGGTTGGTTGCATGTGGTGTCACATGACCCGTTGCTGTGATGCCGATTGCGATTGAATTTTCCTGAGTTTTGTCATTCCGGCTAAATATAAACCAGCAGGGGCAGAAACATGCTTGGTAATATCAGCAATATCAATAATGACTGATCAGTGTTTATTAGTGTATGCAGGCTCATTCCATGTCAACCAGAGGCTCTTAGGTGACAATCTCAGATTGTAATAAAAAATCTGCCAAAATGAAACTTATCAGGAGTAATGAATACACACAAAATCTTGCGGTGAAATTTCTTTAATTTTAGTTGCCACGCCCCCTTTTCGTACGCGATTTGCCGCTGTGTTCATTAAGGATTTTTTAAGGGTCATATATTCATTTCTAAACATAAAACAAAGCTGAAAATTGGTTGCCTGGCTCAGTGTTGTCCCCTTTTGCAATTCTTAATCCAATGTAAGCAGTAGCAAGTTATGAGCCTGCCAGAATCCAATTTTGGTTGGCGGCAAACCTCATTTTTGGATTTTGACCCTAGGGTCACAGAATTATCAAGAGGTCTGGGCCAAAGATTATACTGGATTACTATTACTTGGGGGAGATACTATAAGCAAATGCAGTATTACCCCAAGACAAGATCTCGGATTTATAGGCATGCAAAAATGCTTACAAAAAAACGAGTGGATAATTGACTATGTTGACAGTTAACATTAGTAATGAACTTAACACTACTGAAAGATACGTATCTCAGCCATAATTGGTGAAAATATAATCATCTCAATTCAACTCCTTCTTAATTAACTCTCTCATTTAAAAACTATCATGTATTTTTGCCTTGATGGTTGGCCGTTTTAACCCCCTATCGACTACCCACAACCTCTATTGCCTATAGTCGTTTAAAGTTGAACTCATAAAAAAGCAATGCACCTAAGAGCAAGGCAATTAACCCCCAAACTGCTCACTGGATGCCGTGGATAGGACCTGGACCCCACACTGGGCAAGTGTGTGTATTTCATTCCCATGTAGTGTGTGTATTTCACTGCAGACAGGTTAAATGCAGAGATCAAATTCCTCTGTGTGCAAGCACAGTAGATCAATCACTTCACTTTCACTTTCTTCTTCCCCAGACTACTTAACCTCTTGCTCCATTACCACAACACCCAATGTGAATATTTAAGCAAATATGATTACACTGCAAACAAACAAATCAGATTTTGTCTCCTTGCGATGTAAGATGCACTTAGATCCTAGAGTCCTAATTTCCCATGGGTTCTATGTTCCCAGGATCCCAACTTCCCGATTTCTTAATCCTAACCCTATCATTTTAGCAGAGCACAAATGTAGAACTGAGGGAATGTAGGACCCTGTGAACAAAGGACCCGTTTTCATTTTCCTATTACTTGCCATAGGACCCTGGGGAAGTAGGAATGACCCCTTCTGGATTTAAGAAACAAACAAATAAAGGCTTTCATTATTTCGGAGTTCACTATCGCTGAAGGAACAAACATAGAGCTCTTTTTTTATTATGAGGAACCGAATGTTATTACAGCATTAACAGTCTATACTTAGCAAAAAATAGGCTAATTACAGCTAACAGCATTCGTCACTATTTACAGTTCAGCTTCACCTTTGACCTCGTGACCACGGAAGCGTCTATCGATCTACTAGTCTGTGTTATAGTAGTTAATTACACACTGTGCAAACTAAAAGAGGTGAAACAGATGTATAGGGAATGAATGCAGCTGTAAAATAAAACAGATGTTTACATTCACATTTTGAACACGTTTGACCAAAGAAACACTGTTGTTTTGGTTTTTTTTTCGTCAAGGCCTTACATAACGGCCTGTCTGAAATCTGAAACGTTTCAGCAAGCTGCTCTGTTTACCTGACATATGCAGAGAACTTCGCCGACGTTTAGCCCCACCCTCTAACTTAACACTGTCTTGCTTGCTGGTCAAGTAAAACCACCGCAGCACCTGTTATAATGTGTTCAAACGTCCCAGCTTTCCAATATGGACATCTTCTCCGGTCCATTAGTCTCCATCACTAAAAGCCATCGATGTGACGCCCTTGCCTTTGTCCTGTAATGTCACTCTCGTCGGATGACGGACATGTTTCCGGCAGTCACGTTGACTCGCTTGGTTACCAAAAAGAAGCCCCTCCCCTATTGTTTCTGTAAATATGTCTTCAAGATCACACATCTGTATACATCTGTATATGTCTGAGCAACACATGATACACAACCTACTTTAGTGCACAGTGCTCTAACCTGTAACTAGCAGGGTGAAGGTTACCTTTTATATACTATATACGTTATATAACTTGTCATCTAGCCAAAAAACAAAAATGTGCCTTTTGCCCTCAAATTGTAACAATACATTCTTTAAACATCAGTTCCAGTCAAAACGAAGGCTGGTTTGCTAGCAATCATCATCAAATCCGAGCCAGCAGTTTGCTAATGATGATATAGGAGCTTTGTTTAGCAATGCAATCCAGTTCATACTGATATGGCACCAGACTAGAAATGAGCATATGTAGGCATGCGCTTAAGCTGAAAACTCTGGTCTAACAGACACATCCACACGTATTTACAAACACTCTTTCTCTTGCTGTTGCGTCGAGACGGTGATGCCGTCAGAGCCGTTGCTGAGAACCGAGGCTTTTGTTACGTCGGTGCTGACGGTGGACAGCGGGAAGCTTTCGTAGTTCTGCGGGACCCCCGAGCATCGGCACTGGTACATCAACGACTTCAGCTCCTTCTGGAAGTTGTTGTTGAGAAAGCCGTAGATGATGGGGTTGACGCAGGTGGAAGCCATGGCGGTGAGGTGGCACACGGAAAAGACGGCGTCGTGGCACCACGTGAGGGCCTCATGGTTCCAGTCGAAAATGGTGTTGAAGACGTTGAGCGGCAGCCAGCAGAGGGCGAACAGGGCCACAATGGAGGCCAGCATGGCGTTGATGCGCTTGGAGTGTTTTGCGTTGCGCTGGCGGGCGTCCCGCGTCCTTTCGATAATGTCTTTGCGCTGGCTGAGGCGCAGAAAGATGCGCATGTAGCAGACGCTGATGAGGGTAAGAGGCAGGCAGTATTGAAACACCAGCATTGACGTAGTGTACGCTAACCGGTTCCCCTCCGAGGGCCATTTTTCCAGGCAGACCAGGTGAGCGTCGGAGGGATTCATCGGAATGCTGATGTTGTGCGAGTTCAAGTCATCCAAGTAGGTAAAGGAAAAGAAAGGCAGAGAGACGAAGCATCCCATAATCCAGGTGACAGCCACAGCCAGGTACGAGTGCCCGAGCACGGGCTTCCATCCGGTAGGGTGGATAATGAGCTGATGCCTCTCCAGCGTGATCAGCACCAAGGTATAGATGGAGACCGTGATGGACAGACACTGGACGGATGAAGTCAATTTGCAGAGAGCCAATCCGAGAATCCACCTGTCCATCAGCGTGTAGGTGATTGTGGTGGGCAGGCATATGAGGCAGATGAGGATGTCGGAGCAGGAAAGGTTGGCGATGAAGATGTTAGTCACGTTGTGCATTTCCTTTTGACGCAGGATGACCAGGACAAGGCAAGTGTTTCCCATCAGGCCCACAGCCAGCATGGTGCTATAGGCCATGATCAGGAAGGTGGTACCACCCAGTGAGAGCGGGCAAACCTCCACCTCCCACCCCCACCAGGGCTGTGTGCTGTTGTTGTGGTGGGCACCCTCCATCGCCACACTTGCTGATATATATATCAAATACCAAATAACAAACAGTTCTTGTTTTTCTTGATCTAAATGAACTTCAGTTCTTGAGACTCATTTTGAGGTCCCTGAAGGAACGCTGGTGCGATCTGGAATAAAAAGAAAAGATTATTAGCTAGTGCTGCAAAAGAATGATCTATGACATGATCAAAGTGTGAGATCTCACTAACAGAGGAAGTCATACAGGGACAGGAGGTGTTGAGGTTATTAACAAGAGCAGGAAATGTGACAGAATGATCACTGTCTGTTTTACCCTTAAGCTAAATTGAGCTCACAAAAGAATCAGAGCTTTTCAGAATCCCAGGAACAAGATCTGACTCTTCTACTGTTTTATACTATTGTACATATTCACTCAAGTGCCAGAAAAACAGGAAAACGTCTACAAACATCTCTAACAGGTGAACGCTATGTGTGACGAGTTACACCCGTTCATGTCTTGCATAAATTCTGATGGGTTTGTTCTTTTTTAACAGGACAAAACACGTCTAGAGACACCAAATGATGATGGTTAGAGGAACACTCATGTGATTTTGGGGTTTTGCCACTCATTCCTAAGTCGCTAGATCTCCATGTTATCAAACATATCTGGGATGCCATGCATGCCAGCTGTTGCCTAGTGGTTAGGGAACCGGTCTCGTGACCGGAAGGTCGCGGGTTCGATCCCCACCCGGAGCAACATATGACTGAGGTGCCCTTGAGCAAGGCACCTAACTGCTCCCCGGGCGTTGTGGTTTGGGGCTGCCCCCCTACTCTGGGCAAGTGTGTTCACTGTCCCCTAGTGGTTACTGGTGTGTGTGTTTCACTGCATGGATGAGTTAAATGCAGAGGTCACATTTCTTTTGTGTGCAAACACAGTAAGGCAAAATAGTTCACTTTCACTTTAAGAAAGCAAAGAAATCCTACACCTCAGAATACAATAGAATTGTTGCAGGAAGTATGGCCTTTATTGCCTACAGAATATTCCCACAAGCTTGTAGAACCATGCCCTGTCCACAATGTATTAGACTATTGCACAAATAGGGTTGCATGGCATCCCAGATGTGCTTGAGTTCTGCTGAAATAGGTGGGAATGGCAAAACCCCAAACTCAGTTAAGTGTTCCTCTAACCATAGTTTGGCATCTTAAGACGTGTGTGGTTGTGCATTGTTGTGCTGAAAGAAGCTAAACCCATCGGAATGGATGCAGGACATGAACGGGTGTCAGAATAGAGGCATACATAGCGTTCATCTGTCAGAGACGTTTGTAGATGTACCAGGGGCCCCATGGAATGCCAGCTAAACAAACCCCATACCATTATGGAGGCACCACCAGCCTCTTCATACTGCTCATCTGTTAAAGTTTTTCTGACACTTAAGTGCACTTTTCCATTCCCGCTACCTCATTTCCTCAATAAATTCTATCCCCCACAAGCCGCTCTGCATTATTTTTCCACCAGAAAATGTTTTGTTTTGTAATTTCCTCCTTCATCATAAACCAGACTTGACAGAATAACACCTTCTCTGGATGTGCGAATATCTTCTTATTACAATCTGTCTCCACAGCACTCGCTGAGAGAGACTGAAATCGCCATCCAAACGCTGCTTTCTATCAGATGCACATGAAATATTATTGTTGGAAACAGTACCTATGAATTTTTTTAATTAAAGCAAACTCTGGGGAGAGGCTTACAGATGGTGGTCTATGAATTCAGACAGGTAGCTTAATATTGGTTGTTGAGATTGTTGGGCATTCATCATGGGCCACCTGGTATCCTGTAAACACTTATTATTTTCCAATTTACACCCCAGATTCAACAAAGAAGTTCTGAAATGACTTAAGTCTGGGAGAACGCCCAAACCTATAAATTAGTCTTATAGTCTAAATAGTCTTATAAATTGCCATTTCTTCCAGTTTTTCTACCTTCTTGCCAACTGCCTCCTAATCGCACAGGCAGACTTTTAGAGAAGAACTTTGTACAGGTTTAATCCGCTGTATTGAAAAGACATGACCCAAGTGCCCTTGAGCAAGGTACCTAACCCCCACAAATGCTCCCCAGGCATCACGAACAGGTGTTGCCCACTGCTTTGGGCAAGTGTGTTCACTGCCCCCTAATCTGTGTGTTCAGTAGTGGGTTGGTTTCACTGCAGAGATGGGTTGAATACAGAGGATGAATTTCTACAAGCACAGTGGTCACTTCACTTTTTGTAAGCAATGTAACATAATTATATTCTGACCTTTCAAAACGAAATCAAGTATTGATTTGCTCATTAAAGATGTTTCAGATGGGAGTTTTGTGTTACCAGGTTTGTCCAGCACCAGTGGTTCTGAACAGATGGGACACATTTCTTTTTATTTTTTATATTTTTTTGTCATTATTTTGATTTTTGATTACGATGTCAGATCATCATAATAAATGAATATATGTAAAAATCTTGCACTGAGTTAATCTAGGCTTGTAGCTATGCCTTTAGCTAAATAATCAGAGGTGGGTAGAGCAGCCAAAAATTGTACTTAACCTTCCTCTAGTGTTAGGGTCACGACCGACCCGTTTGTAGATTTCAAATGCATAAAAATACTAAATAAATTTGTTTATGGCATCAAGACTTTCTGACTTTGTCAGGAACTTCTATTTTAAAAAAAAAAACACTTTTACTAAATTATTAAATGTTCTTATTAAAATTATGACCTTTCTATTGTTAGGGTCAATTTCAACCCAGGTATAATATAAGATGGTTGGTGTGGTACAGTGGTAACATCATTGGGTTCCTATGCAAGAGACCTGGGTTTGGTTCCCGATCTGGGCAGCCGGTTTGCACTACACCAATAAGGGTCCTTGGGCAAGACTCCTAACACTACATTGGCCTACCTGTAATACCAATAACCTTGTAAGT
>JAOVVF010000035.1:5281423-5296068 GCA_028565595.1 Duopalatinus emarginatus | reverse complement strand
GTATTACAGGTAGGCCAACGTAGTGTTAGGAGTCTTGCCCAAGGACCCTTATTGGTGTAGCACAGCCTGGCTGCCTAGATCGGTAATCGAACCCAGGTCTCTCAAATTGGGAGCCCATCAAGAACTTTTATGGTGTCATGTTTACTTGCCACGTACTGTACCTTTTAACAATGAAAATTGCGTTAGTGATTAAAAGTTAGTTTATCTATCAAAAACTACTACACAGAAGTGTGTTTACATAGAAATGCAAATCACAAATCTGATTGCATTAAAGATTCTGAAGCGAATGGCCTGAAAAAATATGCTATCAGATGCTCAGAGTCTCTAAGTCTAGCTATTCCTACATGTGTTCTTCCCAGTAGTGAGCTGGCTTTCAAGTGGAAATCCAAACCAAGTCCTTTCGTTTTCCTATTTAGAGCCTAAAATGACTTGCTGTATGATAGTGAACGGCCAGGTTGTGTAAGTGTAGCGTGCTCACCGGTGACCCGGGGGTGTCGGCGCTATTGTTCCTATCTCATTTGTAAAATTCTGATGGTAACGACACTACATACAACAGCGCTAATGTACTGTTTAAAAAAAAAAAACCTTCTTCGTGACCCCCTGAACAGGTGGGTTTCACTCCACTTCCAAACCACCTCTGGTGCAGTTCAATTGAAGCATGAATGACCTGGCGAACAAATAAAGATTCTGAAGCTTGGGACCATAAAAGATCATATGCTGTGAGACTCTACGACTAGCTATTCATCGACTCCTACATATTTTTTTTTCTCCAGTAGTGAGCTGCCTTTCTAGTGCAAAGCTGATGAAATCCAGAACAAATTCTCATTGTTCTCCTTTTTACAGTCCGAAATGAATCCACTGAAAGCGTGACCATGAAGGTGCAGCTTTATATTGAAGTTGAGCTGAAGGAAGAAACATATCATCAATTATTAGACACAGTCTGGAGGCATACAGCAGGGAGCGACGAGAGAGTCGTACAAAAAGACGCTAAATGTGATTTGCAACTCAATTTAGTTTCATATTCTTCAACCCATCATGTATTCAGCTGAGACGAATAGCAGTGTCTTGATATCTTTCTTTTTCTCTGCAGACTTTTTTCGGTCTACGCCAATAATACAGACATTTGATTAAAAAAAAAACACACAAAACAATAATTACCAGTTGTCATGATTTAAATTAGGCATTTTAAACTCACAGGCCTGAGTTTGTTCACATTTATAAAGAATCCACCCACCATACAGTACAGCCAACATCCTACAGATGGATTACATCACCAATCAGGCTATTAGGAATTGTGGACTGGCAGAATATTTTATCTGCTACTCCAACTTCTGCAAGTGTTTACCCAACCACTATAACACATACGCAAGAACATTATTCAGATTAAACAGATAATGTGCGCTGAATAAATGCAAAAGCAGATACAAAGACTATTCGATTTGCTTCATGAGGCACATGAGGCATCTAGTCGCTGGTCAGAATAGAGACGTGCATCGATTCAGAGCCACCTCCTTGTCTCTATCTTCTACAATCTTTACCAGTTGTCTCTACTTGGACCATTTTTGGCAGGTTCTAACCTGCCACTAACCACATAACAGGAACACCCCATATGACCTGCTGTTTTGGAGATGCTCTGAACCAATTGTCTAGAGATCACAATTTTGTCCTTGCCAAAGTTACCCATTTTTTACACTTTTTTTTCTGTTTCCAATACATCAAATTCAAAAACGTTTTTCAAGAGATATATCCAATCTCTTGACAGATGCGGTCATTCACATCGACTCGCCACGCTTCTGTGGTTTTATATAGTGGTGCTACAATTAACAAGAAGCAATGTTATACAGGTGGTTTTACACAAAGACAGTATGGAATGTACGTAAGGTGATGTAGCTGAGTTTGAGGAACAGTCAAAGCCGAAGTGCCCTTGAGCAAGGCACCTAAACCCCCCAACTGCTTCCTGGGTGTGTGTGTGTGTATAACCATGGATAGGTTAAATGCTAAGGTCACATTTCTCTGTGTGCAAGCACAGTAGGTCAATGAGCGGTTTACTTTCACTTTTATATTTTTAAATGAATTGATTCATTAAAAATAACTCTTAGGTTTCGGCCACACCCACTTCAGGTGTAAATACAGATAGAGATACAGTGCCTTTGCATCACACCTGTATGCATAATGCTTTGCATGATACAAAGCTAATAATGACCAATGGCCTCTTTGATTTAGTCGTTTATATTTTTGGTGATTATTCAAGTCTTTGCATTTTTTTTTCTCCCAAAAATTGTAAAGCGAACTTTGAAAAAGTTAATTGAATAAATTGAATAATAATAATAATTATTATTATTATTATTATTATTATTATTATTATTATTTGCTGTTGTTGTTGTAACAGTAATAGCAGTATGTCTGTCCATTACATCTATAAAAGTATGATATGATTAAATATAAATAGGCATTTTATTAATGCATCTGCTAAAGTGTCTTCTCTCATTCTGTCTAGTAGAGACTTAGACGTGGACATAACTGTCAATTTGTTGTACAGCTGTCGTAACATGCTCCTGGTGATGTCATACAAATGCATGGTTTGCCATGTGACTTTTACTGCTGCGGATTTTTTTGAATTAAAGCAGCAAATCTAAAAAATGTGTATCAGTCATTTTTAGATTTTAAAATAATAACAGTGTAGATTACACTGACAGCATTAGTCATGCTGGAAGTTATTTCCTTATACAGTTGTATTGTCATATAACAAAACAAAACTCACGGCGGGCCAAAAGAGAACACTCCCTGGTGAAAATGATATTATATATATTTTTTATTTTAGTTTTTTCTATAATCAACAACTATTTATTTGAAGTTTGAGAATGTCCCAAATGTGCATAATGTGTCATATACAAAATATATTAGGCAAAGTGAACTTTTTATTTATTTTTATTTATATTACTATATTTATATTACTATGTACACTATGTACACTATGTGCAACTGTTGCTAAGACAAAATAGACATGTAGCAACATACATTTAGCCAATCAGCAACCTCAAATCTGATGACTAAAGGGTTGCTTTATTTATCGCCCCAGTAAGGTCACGTGACGGTTATTGCTGATGATGAAGGTGATTACTCAGAACATTGGACTTAAATCACCTCCAAATAAAAAAAATCAATAAAATCTGTTCCCCAAAATCTGTTTGAAAGGAAAACTTTGGTGGAGAAACTACCGGTCAAAGAGCTCAGACCAGACACACCTGACATAATCACACAAAAGACTTGCGAAAAAGGTGAAACCTACTTTCTAGGGTTTTTTTTTCCAGAATTTGATACAGGAGAAAGACTCGGCTTACTGGATGCACTCATACACACAGAGCCCAGTGTTCTTTGTATATAGATACAGTATAATCCAGCAATATACGGTGCTCTAGAAATACCTAATATTGTCTTATTAGTGTTTTATGCTAGCCATATGATGGATTGGCGACCTGCCCATGATGTACCCTGCCTTCGCTGATGATGCTGGGATTGGCTGCAGCCCCCGTGTGCCTGACTGGCGGGTTAAAGCGGATAAGATAAGAAGTGTTTTTGCTAATATATCTGTATGTTTCTGAACCAGGCTGTAATGTAATTATTTATACTGTACCATCTATCAGAGAAAATTAAACTTTTTACAACCATGATCAACTATTAGCCTACTGATTTGTTTTTTAATGCCAGTTTTCAAAATGAATGAGTTTTTGGTGTCCTAAATTGTATTGAGATGGTTGTTAAAACCAACAATGTCGCACAAATATTTTTCCCCAGCCGCCACTGGGGAACCGTGTCGATTAAGTCGAGGATCGATACGTTTAAGCGTGGCACTCCTTATAATCATTCAGTGCTGGCACGCTGCTCTCTTTGATGTACTCCGTCTCTCTTTCTGTCTATAATCCCTTTCTCCGTTCTTTAATGTAAAGACTTCCTTCTTCCTCCTTGCCAAAGTTTGTAGATAATCAAAAGTCGATTAAAAAAAGCCTGCCTAAGAGTGATTAAACTCAGGCTGTGGAAGGAATAAGAACACAGAGAAAGAACACTTGGCTGTCATGGGCAACACCAAACCTGGTCACCTGAGGTCCTCATCACTAGAGTATTAGCTGTTGCCCTTAGCAACGGATCAATTAATACACACCTGTTTCCAATACCTCATTAACCCCTCTACTTATACTCCCCCCCCCCAATCCCACACACACACACACACTCACACACTGTGAAGCATTACCAGTATTTTCTACAAGCCAACTGACTGCAAGACATAGTCAGTTATTTGCCCTCGTTTCCTTTGATTTTCGCCTGCCCTTTGATCTCGGATTTTGAACTTTTTCCATTGGAAATGTCTGCCTGGTTTCTGTGTTTCTGATCTTTGTTTTGACTTTTTGCAATGTTGCAATGCCCCTGACTCTGCTTTTTGAATTTTGTATTAATAAATCCTGCATATGGATCCTACAAACCTGTCTGCCTCAGCATTATCACAATGGTAGTGATATCAGGCAGTAATAAATGGTTTAGGGTGGATGATTCAAGGCAGGGCAGGAATCTAAAATTATCCCAAATTCCGCGTTCCTCTCATCCCTTAGGGCATCTTTAAATTCTCATGAAGCATCCACACACCTTGCCTTAATGAGGCAGGTCTTCATCTAATGATTTATTGCCTCGCTTGTAGAGTCCTTGCAGAATTCGTGTCCAAATGACAAACAACACATTGGATTTTCATTTAAACTGAAACCTTTTAGACTTTTAGAGACTGTGGTTTGTGTGTGTGTGTGTGTGTGTGCGCATAAGCGTACAACAAACACATCCCCTGAGGAACAGACAACCATCAAGGCATTCATAATGTCTCCCAAGCTGGTGCGCAACACCAAATCTAATTCATTACATTAACACCCTGGTGATAATAACGATAATTACCTTCTATGAATTATTCATGAAGTGGCTTTGCTAAAATCCACACTCGCCATCCAGTGTAATAGGAACATCTGCACACCTCATGCAATTATTTCACCTGTCGATCGTGCGAGAGCCGTGCGACGCATTAAATCATGTGGGTCAAGAGCTTCGATTAATATTCACATCAAACATCAGAATGGTGGGGAAACGTGATCTCAGTGACTTTGACCGTAGCTTTGTTGTTGGCGGCGGATGGGCTGGTTTATGCATTGTGGAAATTACAGATCTCCTGGGAAAGGAAAAACACATCACCTGGTCTTTTACAAAAATCTTCAGCTGTACAGTTTCAGTGAGTCTGTGCCTGTTGTCCATTGTCCATTCCACAGATGGCATATTCAGTTTAATACTCTTTATTTATTTTAGACTTTTAATTTGCTAATTTATATTTATTATTAATATGTTAAAATTTAGAGAAAAATAAACATTATTAGAAATGACAGATCTTAATTTTCTAGTAAAATTTAGATTTTTAGATTTTCTAGATCTTGTAGTAAAATCAATGGAGCAAAAAATAAATAAATAAATAAAACATCCAGTGTATGTTTGCTACTTATTATAATTATTACTTTTATTAATATACAAACAAAGATATTATTATTATTATTATTATTATTATTATTATTATTATTATTATTATCATTTAACAATAATAACAATATCGCTTATTTTAATGGTAACAATCATAATAATACTTATTATTGTTATTATTACTACTATTTATATTACTATTAATAATAATATAGTTATTATTAATTTAAAAAAATAAAAATATTATAATGTTTATTTTTTATGGTAACAATCATAATACTACTACTACTACTACTAATAATAATAATAATAATAATATTATCTTTGTTTGTATATTAATAAAAGTAATAATTATAATAAGTAGCAAACATACACTGGATGTTTTTTTTTTGTTTTTTTTTTTGCCCCATTGATTTTACTTGAAAATCTCAAGATCTGCCATTTCTAAAATACTCAGTCCATCTTGTCGGGTACCGACACAGAGGAATCTGACCTCTGCTTGTAACCTATCTATGCAGTAAAAATACATGCACAAGCAAATGCACACACTAGGGGGCAGTGAACACACTTGCCTGGAGCAGTGAGCAGCCCCTATCCATGATGTCCTTTCGCTCATAGGCATGTCTTGTCAGTACATAGGATCGACCTGGCAACATTCAGTCACAACGGCGGTTCCATAACCATGAGCCACGTCTGCCCCCTATGCCACTGACAGCATGTCATCTTTCTCTGTTCTCATGTGTGATGTGAAAATTAACCAAGGCTCCTGACCTGTATCTGCACAACACAGATTTATACATTGCGCTGCTGCTATATGACAATCGGATCGTTTTCTGACTCAGCATGTGTTCCTCTAGTGCCTAATGAGTGTGTATTTAACTTTTCTTTTAATTGTGAAGGTAGATTTTCAGCTTGACTAAAAACCGAGGCCTGTCTCTGAAACGAGGCCCAGCGCCTGTGCTTATGCTAATGACTGAAACCGTAGCAATAGGATGGGCGGATGGCATGAAATGGAACAAATGAGGAAATTTTCTGATCTGCGAGAGAGTTAAATTTGTTATATCATCACCGATCCGCTTCTGCAGGCAAGCCAAAACATCTATCAGGCAGCAGATAACAAGATTAACAAGCACGCTGGCAGTGAGTGAAGCCATTAAAAATCCATCAAACTCAAGAAGCTCATCCGAACGTGAGGACGATAAGGCTGAACGGCTGCTAGTTTCGTCTAACCACCATCCCTGACGTAAAATAAAATCCCCACCCTGGCAGGTAAAGTGGCCGTAGATGTACGACTGGTTGTCTGGGAAAAGATCCACGCCATGCTATTTATTACAGTATAACATGACTAAACCACAGCCGGAATCAATGGATTTTCCCTGAGGCGTGTCAGGTACGCTTACTGAGGTGGCAAGAATTACGTGTCATCGGAGGCAATCGATCCGGGTGCCCAGACGGGGCGATTATTTATTAACCGTATAAAACAGAACGCTTAGCGAAGACAGAAATGTTAATCGTTATCAACAAAACCAGATCCTATGAATATGCAAATTAAACCACCCATATGTCCCACCCCTTTTTATTATGAGACTTTCATGAGAGAATTTATAGCAGCTATAGACTGGCAGAAAAACTGGTACACCAGTGTAATATTTGGTAGGCCCCTCACAGGGCATGGACTCGACATGAATATCTGATCAGTTTGAGTACATTGCAAGTGTTGTTGTTGGACTGAATGAATAAATGGATTGCATTGCTTACATTGACTTTCTCGCTCTCTTTCTCTTTTTGTGTGTGTGTGTGTGTGTGTGTGTGTGTAGGTGGGTGGGGCATCCTGATGGGAAGCAAATGTGACCAAATTATAGGACTGTGTAATAGTTTGCACATTCGGACGACATGTTGTTATTATTATTATTACTATTACTATTATTTATTATTATTATTATTATTATTATTATTATTATTATTAATAATAATAATTTATTTTTTGGTTTAAAAATACTTAAAACGCCAGAGGGTTTCCTGTCATTTACTAAGGCTAACATTGTGTGTGTGTGTGTGTGTGTGTGTGTGTGTGTGTGTGTGTGTGTGTGTGTGTGTGTCTTAAACACCCCGCAGTAAACTCCACATTCTTCTCTTTACAGCTTCCATAAAGCACAGAAACCTTTATATACAAAGTCTTTTTCTCGAGACGAGTGAAATGATTGCCAAGGGTTTAATGAGCATATCAGCATATCATAGTGTCCATCACTGAGAAGAGTCAGCATCACCCCACAAACGGAGGTAATGAACAGTACAGCTGAGAGTTGAGGGATTGAGACACATTACTGATAATGTGTTGAGTTTGATTAGCTGACGCCAAGCGAGCAGAGCTTCTATATAACGTGACGCTAGAAAGCTTCTTGTATGTGTTCAGGCTGAACAGTAAACAACACAGCAATGTTAAACCTTTATAGCTTTAGGTCCTGGTCTCAGCCTCGGAACGATACATGAGTCTCACGTGTTTTCTATAAATCTTTCAGAATGCAGTGATGTGTGGGGGTTAATTCTGGGAAACTCGTGCATTGCCACAGACGACACTACAGAACAAATAAACAGACTGCAAGAAAAAGGGGAAGTGAAAGTGCTTGCACACAAACAGAGGATTTTGCCCTCCTCATTTAACCCATCTGTGCAGTGAAACACGCACTAGTGAAGTGGGGGCAGCCGTGGCCTAGTGGTTAGGAAACCGGTCAGGTCACAGGTTCGACCCCACCCTGGGCAAGACACGACTGAGGTGCCCTTGAGCAGGGCACCTAACTCCCCTAACTGCTCCCCGGGCGCTGTGGTTTGGGGCTAGTGTGTTCACTGCCCCCTAGTGTTCACTGGTGTGTTTTTCACTGCACGGATTGGGTTAAATGCGGAGGTCACATTCCTTCTGTGTGCAAAACACAGTAAGGCAAAATAGTTCACTTTCATTTTCATTTCATTTCAACACACAAGCCCAAAGCAGTAGACAACCCTATCCACTGTGCCCAGGAAGCAGTTACGGGTTACAGGCTCGAACCGGCAACCTTCAGGTCACAAGGCTGGCTCCTTAACAACAAGCCCATGATTTTCATATTATAATAATGACTTTAAATAATGTCTTTAACTCATTAATTAGAGTCATAGGTCGGTCTGATATGTTTTGTACACTTGTACAAAACAGTTTTATCTTATTTTAAAATCCTGGAATTATAGTGTGGTGTGTTATTGGTTTTGCCAAAATTCGATACTCAGCCCGACTACAGAATGCAAGAACTCAGCTCAGAACTCAGGAACGCAGCTCTCTCTTGTGAAGAGTGTAGACCCTCGTTCATTTTACCCATCCGTGCAGTGAAATACACACTATAGTGAACACTAGGGGGCAATAAACACACTTGCCCAGAGCAGGGCGCAGCTCCAAACCATGGCACCCAGGCAGCAGTTAGGGGGTTGCCTTGCTCAATGGCACTTTAGTCATGTCTTGTCCGTTCGAACCCAAGACTTTCTGTTCAGAAAAACCACAAGGCTGCCCCACCACTGCAACCACAGCTGGTTGGCATATCTCAATGGACATATCTCACACTGGTGAGAAACTCTGTGTACCTTTTCATGGGAGTCATTGTTATTACTACGCTCTCTGAGACTGTTCAGACACCCTCACACCCTGTAGTAAAGATACTCCCTGAACCTCATGTTTTATCGTAATGTAGGAAGATGCTGTAATATAGTCTATTGATATTCCTAGAGCCCTGTTTGCAGTCTGCTTGACTCTGATAGTCATCATTAATCATGAAGTACATCCAGATCACTATCCATGCATCACTAAATGTAATTATCCTTCGAACTATAAATATGAACACAAAACTTTGCCTTGTGGAGTCAAACGCTTTCTGAACCGTCATCAATCTGAGCTCTGTAAACCTCTGTGTACTAAAGACGAGGAATTTACTGCTTCTTTTTGGAGCTCACTGCCGATTACAGACACTCCAGCCAAAGTCTTGGTCGTGACCAAAAAAAAAAAAAGCAGAATTTACAGCTGTTAGTCAATGAATGGATCCTGAACACACAATGAATGAACACAAGTGCCAGAAAGGCTGGTGGTGGCTCCATAATGGTATGAGGTTTGTTTAGCTGCCATCATTCCATGAGACCCCTGGTACATCTCCAAATGTCTCTGACAGGTGAACACTATGTCTTGCTTTCTGACAAGTTACACCAGTTCATGTCCTACAGGTCACTGTGCTGCCACACACGTCTACAGACACCAAATTATGGTTAGAGGAACACTCATCTGAGTTTGGGGTTTTGCCGTTCCCCAGTCAAGTCAGCACTGGTACTGCACTGTATATTTCAAGCACAGTTTTCTTTTTTACAGTTGTCCTTCTGTGGACCACTTTTGGTAGGTACTAACAACTGCATACTGAAAAAAGATGAAAGAAAGTGAACTATTTTGCCTTACTGTGTTTTGCACACAGAGGAATGTGACCTCCGCATTTAACCCATCCGTGCAGTGAAACACACACCAGTGAACACTAGGGGGCAGTGAACACGCTTGCCCGGAGCGGGGGGCAGCCCCAAACCACGGTGCCCAGGGAGCAGTTAGGTGCCTTGCTTAAGGGCACCTCAGTCGTGTCTTGCCCTGGGTGGGGATCGAACCCGCAACCTTCCAGTCACAAGACCAGTTTCCTAACCACTAGGCCACGGCTGCCCCCCAACAGACATACCCAACAGTTTTGGATCTGCCATTTTGGAGATGACCCAATTCACTCTCTGAAAGTCACTCAGATCCATATGCTTGCCCATGTTTCCTGCTTCCAACACATCAACTTTGAGAACTGACTGTTCACTTGCTGCCTAATATATCACATTATAATACATTATAATACATTATAATACGAGATATGTTTACATGCAGCTTGATAATCTGTTAATAATTCAAATCAATCTGAATAGAATACGTTCATGTCTACACATCAGTCGGAATAGAGTCGTCGGATTGGGGTCATTCCGATTACCTTTTCTTTCCAATTGAACAAGGTGGGCAATCTTTTAAATAATCAAATTAATTAAATAGAAGAATAATAGACATGTAAAGACCTGAATCCGATTGCATTCCCAAACGGATCGCATCATAACAGAAGCTTACAATCTTCAAACTGGTCATCAGAGGAGACAAAGTTTATATTTCAAACTTTACAAGACGTGAAAACATTCAGCAGGACGGACAGTCGTAAAGCTCGCAACATTACTTGGGTAACATTTGGCATCTTTTCTGTGATGAAGCTCGTTGTCATGGTAACAGGTACAGTAAATGTTACTCTACGTATGCGCGTTAGATTACTTGTAGCGTGAATGTAAATGCAGATTTTAATCGGATTGTTAAGTCGCGTGTACATATAAACACCCCAGTCTGAATCTGTAATCAGAACGATATCAATTAGATTGGAGAAAAATCTCTGCACCTAAACACACCTAGTGGTATAAATACAGCACAATACTGTATAAGACACAATCTGGAATAGGCATGAACACATTTCCTGCAACTATGCCATCAGTCTATGACCACCCTTTCACCTTAATAAACAGAACGCTCACACTCCAATATTAAAGTTAATCCATAGGAAAACCTGCTTTATAGGTTCTGATTTAAGCCTCGACCCCTGACGTTGCCCTCCTGACAACTTGGCCTTTTCTCCTTTATGAGAAAATGAAAAAGAAATGGATTTACGGAGCTCCTGCGTTTGATAATGTACCACTAAAGGATAGAAGATGCAGTTCTGAGATCTAAGACAAGCGCATATGTCCACACCTGGTGATAAGTGACGCCAGTTCAAACAGATCTATCAGCGTGTGCGGTGTACCAGGAGACCTTTTTTGTCCAAGGTAACAACACCAACATGTGTAATTGAGTTTATCTTTATCTTCTACGCTTCTTGTCAAGAGAGCTGATGCTTGCTCCTGAAGCATACATCAGATTTCATGTTTGGTTTTATGTGTTTCTTTGTGTGTGTGTGAGGGCGAGTGTGTGTGTGTGTGTGTGTGTGTGTGTGTGTGTGTGTGTGTGTGTGTGTGTGTGTGTGTGTGTGTGTGTGTGTGCACATATATTGGATTCGGCTCTTTGTTACAAGCCGCATAAAATGAAGCTCCTGTCAAACACTGCCCCTCTCACTTTCCCCCACGAGGACATGTGAAGGCATCAAGTGCAAACCAAAGCCTGCCCTGCTGCATCGCTGACACCGCTGAACTTCCCGTTTGAGCCTTAATGGCCGTGTTTGGGGCCTGTTTTGTAGACGTGGATCAAATCATGCATTTCAAGTGCAAAGCACATGAAAACACTCTGTAGTCCTGTAATAAAAAAATATTTGTATGTATGTCTATGCATGTCTGTGTGTGTTGTGCATGCATATGTGTATGAGTCATATCAATCAGCAACACATGCTATAGATGAGCTAGAGCTAAGTATGATTTGGACTGTGCATTAGACATGATTAGAAGTTAAAGGAAGATTTTTATGGCGTCCTCTATGGATGCATTTCCACGTTACTGAGATTAATGATGCCGACTAGTCTAAAATACAAAACGCATAAAAAATAATAAGACGTTAGGGTTTCATTTAGGGTTGCTTCATTTATAACTGCACTATCAATGTCACCCAGATGAGGATGGGTTCTGGTTCCTCTCAATGTTTCTGCCTCTTTCATCTCTGTTGCCACTGGCTTCTAATCAGGGACAAAATGTACAGAAATGTGTAATCCATTCCTTTATTTCTGCAAAGCTGCTTTGGGTTAATGTACATTGTTATAAGCGCTATGCAAATAAAATGTAATCAAATTAAATTTTATTTTATTTATTTATTTTATTTTATTATTTTATTATATATTTAAAGCTTTATTTTTAGGTTTATATTTATTTTATTTTATTATTTATAGGTTATAAAACTTTAGGCTTGGACTAAAGTTTAAGATTAAGCCTGAGATGTGTGCATTAGTAAGAGGGCACTGAGATTTTAAAAATAATTTAATAAGCATTTATTTTATTGTATTTTTAATTGTTATGTAGAACTTGACATCAAAAACACATTTGCGCGCGACCAAATCCCAATCCCAATTCTGCCATCTGTCACACACATTTCTGCATGAATCCCCCAAACACACACACACACACACATGCACACTGTAAAAACACACAATACTTTGCTAAAAAATATTCAACAATTCATGCTTTTTGACCACTCTGGGACATTTAACCTTAATGTCTCTTAATAATAATAATAATAATAATAATAATAATAATAAATCTACACTATATAACAGAAACGCACGCGCTCCAGTGCACATCAGCATTCTGTTGCACATCTGGAGACCAAATCTATAAATCTATAAACATATACATATACAGATATAAATGCTTCATTGCCATAGTCTTACCATTCACCTCTCGGACAGGTAGTCAGTCGTCTCTCTGCTCCGCGCGCTGGTGGTGCGTTTCGCAGTAGCGCGCGCTCGAAACGGAACGCTCTTTTATCAAGAGATTCGAGAACGAATCGTTTTGTTTGAACGACTCCTTTCTAAAGAGTCGTCTGGAGAATCGATTCTCCAGTCCTAACGAATCCTTGGCTGCTTTTTTCCCCACTTACTGTCCCTTAAAGAGTATAGGATACTATAGTGTGTGTGTGTGTGTGTGTGTGTGTGTGTGTGTGTGTGTGTGTGTGTGTGAGAGAGAGAGAGAGAGAGAGAGAGAGAGAGATACCCAGCTCCAGGGATCTGGGTTTTCCCCGGGTGTTTGGGTGTGTGTGTGTGTGTGTGTGTGTGTGTGTGTGATACCATGAGATGGATCGGTGCCGAGCCAGGACCCTGATACATGGAACAGATAAAGAGAATGACTGACTGACTGATATACACAGGGGAGACGGTGGCACTGCAGGTAGTGTGTGTGTCACACAGATCCAGGGATCTGGGGTCGTGGGTATAAACCCTGCTCCGGTCTCTGTCTGTAAGGAATTTGGTGTGTTCTCCATGTGGATTTTCTCTGGGTGCTTCGGTTTTCTCCCACCTCCCGAAAAGGTGAATTGTATATGCTAAATTGTCCTAGGTGTGAGTGTGTGAGTAAATGTGTGTGTGGTAACCTGGAATGGATTGGTGTCCTGTACAGGGGGGTAATTCCTGCATTGCACCCAGTGATTCCGAGTAGGGTCCAGACAAACCGTGACCCTGACACATGGAACGGGTAAGAGACTGACTGACTATTATACACAGGTGGCCGGGCAGGCTCGGGCCAAAACCGTGACCTTGACGGACTAAGCGGATAATAAAAAAATGACTGATCTGAAACTGGCTGATTAGAAAGAAATGAATCAATAAGACGACTCTTTAATTGTCATTATTGCAACATGATGATCTGTAATTAGAAATGCTGGGTCTCACAGATGCACCCTACTGATACTGATCACTCATACTGATGCCCACTGTCCTGATAGCCCACTTGGACATCCCAAAAACTCATACCACCATAATATACTACCCTTTTTTATGCACCTTATATCACAGCAATATACATAATTACAGTTTTTAATATTTTATTTTTCATTTTTTTTTTCATATCTATTTATAGCTGCAAGTAAGTGCCAGAAAAAGATTGGTGGTGGCTCCATAATGGTATGGGGTTTGTTTAGCTGGCATTCCATGCGATCCCTGGTACGTCTGTGTGTGCCTCCTTTCTGACTAGTTACACCGATTCATGTCGTGCGTTCATTCTGATGGGTTTGGTCTCTTTCAACAGGACAATGCGGTAACTTTAAAGATGCCAAATTATGGTTAGAGAAACTCTCATCTGATTTTGGGCTTTTGCTATTCTGACCTAAATCACCAGATCTCAATGCTACTGAAGACAACTGGGGGACGCAGAAATCCTACACTATCTACACAGTCCCAAAGACAGTTCAGTGTCAATAAACTTACTGACCGTTACTAAACGTTTACAGCATTTGGCAGATACCCTTATCCAGGACGATTTACCTACATGCAAGGGTCCAATAGTAACAGCTTGATGGTGGGATTTGAACTCACGACCTTCTAATCAGACGTCCAACACCTTAACCACTGAGTTATCATTGCATACTCCTGTATTTTTTATTTTATATA
>JAOVVF010000035.1:5268652-5279125 GCA_028565595.1 Duopalatinus emarginatus | reverse complement strand
AGTGAAAATCTAAACAGAGGACTTTTACTTTTACTGGAGTTATATTTTACCTTGGGTATCTGTACTTTTACTCAACTACATGATTTGGGTACTTCGTCCACCACTGACCACAACCAGGCTGCTACAGGCCAATCATGTGGCAGCAGATAACACATAAAAACATTTATATACAGGTCACGAGCTTTAGTTAATGCTTCCATGAACATTAGAAAGGCTATGATAACTTAAATAACTACACTACAAAACCATAGTGAGTCAAAAAGTGTCTCAGAATGCATGTCAAACCTCGAGGTAGATGGGTGACATTAGGGAAAGAACAGATCAGGTAACAATGACTTTAAGATTTATGAAATATCTCGATAATGTAATTCTCCCATATAGTGTCATTCCTTCGTAGCCTTAAAGATTTCTGGCAGTTAATTTTCATGCAAATTTCCAGGATTTCTGCTTTAGTTACACTTGGAATGAAACATGATTTTCCGAGGCAAAAGTGACTAATCTGTTAAAGGGTTTGTGTAACTTTCAGCACTAGAGGTGTCATGAAATCTGACGCTGTGTTTAAATGAATTAATTCCGTTCTAAGTGCAGATCTGGCAGAAATTATAATCATCCTGTCACATCATTCATCATTATATCCGCTCTAACCTGCCAGTCGGGCACATGGTGGCTTGAGCCAATCCCAGCATCATCGGTTAAGGCACACCAAGGGTACACCATGGACTGGTTACCAATCCATCGCATGGCCAACACACACTCACACCTAGGGGCAATTCAGAGTGACTGATCAACCTAACATGCATGCCTTTGGGCTATGGAAAGAAAACCAGAGTACCCAGAGGAAACCCACCCAAGCAAAGGGTGCGGGAAGACAGCACTAACCACTACACCGCCATGCCGTCTATCCCATCGTTGACTTATTTTAAATCTCGAACCCTTTGGTTTGTTCTTCTGAGGAAACCCTATGTAGAACCATGTACAAGGCAGCATTATTGGTCACCATTGGTAACCCTTGAAGAACCTTTGTAGTATAGGATTTGTTGACAGAGAGACTCACTGCTCTGTTTTCCAGATAAGCTACCCTAATTTATTGAGCTGGCCAGTGTATTTAAGTGAAAAGTCTATTCTTCAAGTGAAACAAGTGCCTTTATAATTGACATTTCCTGTCCATGTACTTTGTCCCATTGATTCACTTGTTCCGCAAAATTGGCAACAGATGCTGGACTGCTCCTTCTCTCCATCAGGACATGTAATTGTTACATCCTTTCTCAATTTGCCTAACGGATGATGAAGTCACAGAGATCTGACATAACAGGGTTAAAGACAGATTTGGCGATCCTAGAGCTGGTGCTTTGGAGGCTTATAGACTGTTAGTTCAAGACCTAGAGTGTCCAGCATAAAAAAAAACTGAGAAGCTTTTAAAATATTGGAGAAGTGTCTCGTGAGACATAGAATATATTAGGCAGCATGGGAACAGCCAGTTTTTGAAGCCAGAGTGTTAGAAGTTGAAACAATGGCCAAATTACGCATCTGAGTGTCTTTAAATTTTTAAAAGCAGGTCTGTAAAGCTGCTTTGGGACAATGTCCATTGTCAAAAGTGCTATACAAATAAAATTAGATTATTGAAACTGAATTAAATAGGACCAAATTGCATTTCCAGAACAGGTCTTGTAAGTCGATCGCGGTACGCAGTGGATAGTACCTACCAGAAGTGGTCCAATTAAGAACAACCAGAGAAATGGCAATAGGGTAATGGGTGCCCAAGGCCTTCAACAGTAGACACAGCTGAAGGATCTGACGCCTTCTGAGCTCCTGTGGAAAGTTGTTTAGCAGCTAATTTAATTAAATTAATGGCTAATTTAATTGGTGTAAGGAAAAATACTGACTGAGTGGGTTGTCCAGATAGCATACGGGTGTTGGCCACTTCTGGTAATGACATGGCATTGCTGCCTCACTGTCAGCATGGCAATTGCCCAGTTGTACATGTGGCTGAGATGTGGACCTTTCATGACTGTGAACTAAATAATTAATACTCTTCTGTACCATCATTCCATGTGGTACGTAGGCCACAGGTAAGTGCAGATGTGACCCAGATATCAAATCTGGATATAAAGTAGAGGCTAGCTTTTTTCTAGCTCAAACTGTAGCTTCATGCTGTGTAAATCCAATGATAACACTGAACGAAGTTCCTCTTTAGAGCAGGGCTAATTTACTGCAGTGTGCTTTATGGACATATCCATAACACATCAGCAGCAGTGACTATGAAATATAGCAGTATGTAATCCATAAATTTGGTGGTCACAGATTTTTCCCAATGCATTTGGAGAAACCTGAAGTAAACAGATTGAGCAATCATCGTCTAATAGTTCTGTAAGTATTGAACGAAAGCACTGTTTTCTGTTTACCATGCTTGCTTTTTCAACAAGGACACAGCATTGTCTACCTCTCTTTCAGTACGACCCTGATGATATGATAATAGTATTGCTGAATTCCCGAACCAGCCATTACTAGTTTTTAAACAAGGCTCGACGAAATGAAAAACTGTATTTTCTCAATTATTGAGCTTCTATTCCAATCCTTTTAACAACAACCCTTTCAGCCCGTACAACATCAATGACAGCTTTAATAGCTGGCAGTTTTCAAACTCGAACTCCCTCAAAAACCATTCCTCTGAAGCACACCTGAATGCTAATGGGAATGAAGGAGCTTTCTGAAATAACAAACAGCATGAATGACAGGCAGGCGGAGGCACTGGATTGCTCTCAGAAACGGCACTTGTAATACACCAAATTCACGAAAACATCAGAAAATATGTTTACCTCTATTATGTGACTGTTAGGAAGTATACCCTTGATAGCTGTCACTATTTAAAAGGCTTTTAATAGTAACCTCGAGTTTGCTATTATTGTATTTTATGGTTGATTACTTAAATTTGACCTTGTGACTAACTCCTCGGTTCCCACTGCAGACGGACTAACGTGTCTTCTTTCCACATGGTGGAAACTTGGGAAACACGTCCCCAGGGACTCGGGAACAGTTGGGCAAAGACCTTTTTTTCCGTTCCATTATGGCCGTGCCACAATGCACAAAGCAAGATCTATAATACATGGTTTGGTGAATTTGCTGTGTTAGAACTTAACTGGCTGGCACAAAGCCCTGACCTCAATCCTTTGGGATAAATCAAACACCTCTGGGATGAACTAGAACAGAGATTATGAGCCAGACCATTTCGTCCGACCTCACAAATGCTCCTCTTAATGAATGGGCAAAATTTCCCACAGATTGCAGAAAGCCTTCCCAGAAGAGTGGAAGCTGTTAAAGCTGAAAATAAAGGACTGACTCTATATTATTGTCTATGGATTTAGACTGGGACACCATAAAAGCTCCGGAAGTGTCCAAATACTTTAGTCCATATAGTGTAGCTCTGTTTGGTTTTAGTTGTGGCCATTTTTTTTTTGATCCAAGATGAAAATAAATGTTGAAAAAGTGTCTGCTAGAATAGATTTCAGCTAAAATAAATTTCAATATGAAGATGGGTCAGGGTGAAACAGTACTAAAATAATATTGACCTCAGACTACACATCAGGATGTCTGTTCTGCCCTTTCTCTAAATGTGGTAGCAGACATTCATAAAAGGCTCCGTCTGAAATTGCTTCTGGCAATTCTCAGCCAAACAAGAGATTATGTATGACCTGTGTGACACGACTCACCCTCTGTATATTCCAATTTCACTACCTCAAAACGGCCCAGGTGTATCATTTCTTGGTTCCTCAGTTAGTCACTTCCTATAAATTCTGCTTCTAGGTAGGAAATGGCTTTTATGTGTAAGAAATAGAAACAAACACTTGGGGGTGTGTTGTTATAAGAAAATCAATCATGGACAGGATAGAGTGGTATGGATCCCATGGAGGGTGGAGTTACTGTTACCAACCTGTAATTGATTACACTCCTATAACAACATGTACCGAAAAGAGTTACGCACAGTACAAATGTAGTGCCTGGTTGTGCAATCAGTGGGATTTGAGGTCTCAGGGTTGTGGGTTTGAGCACCAACCTAGCCACTGGGGATGCACAAGTCAGGGCACCAAGAGTTCCAGACCCAAGCCTGGATAAAATTCGAGCCTTCGGTGCCTGTGCAGACAGATGATTTGCTGTGGCAAAACAATACAAATAAAATAATCAAATCAATCCATCCATCTATCTATCCTACTGTACTGTAATGTACATGAAAATACCAGAAAAACTGTCTAATATGTGGTGGAAGCACGACTGGGGAGTCCATGGACTCCACAAGCTTGTAGAAATATTCTGTAGGTAATGAACACCATGCTACGGGGTATTTAATTAATTCTCAGTAAGGAAAAATTCCAGTTAGAGAAATTTCCTCAAGTCGAGGTCCGGAACATCATAATGTCTAACTTGATTCATGATTCAAAAATATATCCCATATACTGAAGTAGCCTAACGTAATATCAACATTTTATGTCGTCAAAAACTAAATAGCAAACCAAATTACAAAGCAATTACAATTCAGTATATTTCAACAATATGTATCATCACCATGAACTGGATGAATTAGTTGGTGTAGTACAGCGGTAACATCATTGGCTCCTATGTGAAAGACCTGGGTTTGATTCCCCGTCTGGGCAGCCAGTCTGTGCTACACCAGTCAGGGTCCTTGGGCAAGACTCCTAACACTACGTTGGCCTATCTGTAATACCAATAACCTTGTAAGTCACTCTGGATAAGAGCGTCTGCAAAATGCCGTAAATGTAAATGTAATCAATCATTAGTAACAAAGTGGGTTTTCTGTGGGTTCAGACTTGAGTGGGTATGATTATATTCTGTTTCCTGAGTTTAGACTTGAGTGGGTCTCAGAACATATGAGGCATGTTCGTTTAACTGTCCGTGTGAAGAATAAACATTGGGGTTAAAAACATCTGCTTTCACTGTTTCTCTTCTCTGAGCTTTCCTTTCACAGATCGGATTGGCTGACTAGCATCATGTGTGATGTTGACAACACATGCAGTTGGTCTGCTAAACCTACACCGGGACTATTAGAAAGTTGCACTCAGTCAAAATTAGTCGGTATTAAGTCAGTAGTTTACAGTTTTTAGACCCCGGTCTGGAAAAGACAACATTTGGGTCCGGATTCAGACCACGGTCCTCCTATTGAAAGTGAACTATTTTGCCTTACTGTGTTTTGCACACAGAAGGAATGTGACCTCCGCACTTAACCCATCCATGCAGTGAAACACACACACCAGTGAACACTAGGGGGCAGTGAACACACTTGCCCGGAGCGGGGGACAGCCTCAAACCACAGCGCCCAGGGAGCAGTTAGGGGAGTTAGGTGCCTTGCTCAAAGGCACCTCAGTCGTGTCTTGCCCTGGGTGGGGATTGAACCCGCGACCTTCCAGTCATGAGACGGGTTCCCTAACCACTAGGCCACGGCTGCTATATTAACTGCAGAACACTCCACAATTCTGCAATCTGATTGGAATGAAACTCAGATCAGTGTTCCTCTAAACAAAATTTGGCTTCTCTAGACAAACCATATACCATTATGAAGCTTCCATAGATACACAACCAATGATGTGCATAGGTGGTGTTCCTATATCCATTTTAGATCTGTACCAGTGTTTCTGGCAGTTCAATGTAATGTAATGTTGTGGACAGAAATTATTTCCACTGAGAAAAATACAAAAGCTAAAGTTGTCTATTTTCATTACTTTCATTCATTGGAAATGTTTCAAAAGAGAACTTTTACTTCCGACTGACACTGGAGACCAAAACTGTTTAAGTTACTACTATAGAAACCACAATGCAATAAAACAACAGTTGCTGAAACCTGTCATAGTTTACAACTCCAAATACTAACATCAGGTTTGTTTGGTTCATGTTTTATTACTGATATGTTAACGTATATTATTATACTGTAAATCCAACTCTTCGGGAGGTGACATAAGTAAACAGGTGAGTATTGATGTCATGAACGGCCATGGGATTGGATACAAATGTAGATACAAATAAAAGTATAAGTCAAATTATAAAGTATAAGGCAACCGATCAACTTACGGATTAGACTGTGGGGTCCTGGAATACCAAGGGGTTCCTAAGTCATAACCATGTGGTCCATGCACTAATACAAAATCTATATTTATAATTGTGTTTGACTAGTGCATTAAAATCCGAAAACAAGTCGACCTATGAATAATGTCAACTTGGACCGAATGTATTCTGTCAGTGGAAATTTCAGAAGTGAACAGTTTTATGGCTCAAGAATATTACCGTACACATTTAAATAATGTAAGCCTAAGACTAATATTTGAATAGTTCATTAAATATATCTGTAATGAGGGGGTTCCTGGAATATTCTACAGCTGATAACTCCTTAAACAAACAAAGTCTATACCAGAATATACTGTACGATAAAGGCTTTCTAATATCGCCAGTCATGCACCAGGAGTAATAATTCACAATGATTTGACATGTGTAGATACTGTATAGTGAACCTGCGATTTGAAACAGAGGTGTATGTGTGTGTAAGTGTGTCTGTGTGAGTGTGTGAGTGATTAGAAGGGCGGTAACGGGCAATGTGATGAATAAGGTGATAAGCCTTGTCGCAAAGGATTCTGGTTAATGGAGATTGTGTTTACAGACTGGGGTTGATGTGACAACAGAACCTTACACTGAAGTGCCAGAAAACACTTCACGAGCTTGCGGTTATACTTCCTGCAGAATGGCTACAATTTTGTTGTATTCCGTTGTGTAGGTTTTCGGTTCTACTGCACGTTGCATCGCATCCCAGATGTGTTCGATAACTTTGAGATCTGGCGACTTAGGTGGGGATGACAAAACCTCAAACTCAGATGTGTGTGGTGGTGCATTGTCCTGTTGGAAGAGGCCAAACCTATCAGAATAAATGCAGGACATGAACTGGTGTATCACACATAGGGACCATATGGCATGGAAGTTAAATTAACCTCATACTGTTATGGAGCCACCACCAACCTGTGTATTATGCATAGATTCAACACCAGTTTTTCTGGCACTTCCATGTATAAGAGCTTCTATTTTCAATGTGCACTTAACACTTACAGTATGGAAAGTTAAACCGTTACATAGTGGCTGTGGGGTAATGTGGAGGTTGGATAAAAATTGGGTAAAAATAATTACACCCTGAAACTAATTGCAACGTAATCACATCAAGTCAGCCTTTCCTTACTGCATCCAAACCAATCAAGACTCCTATACTTTGTTCAGGAATTTTGGCCAGCGCAGAAAAGATATTACTGAATCGCAGGAAATTATAGAGTTGATTCTCTTTGTGACTCAGTCGCACGCTGCTCTCACTCCAGTTCAATCAGTCTTGTAATGGTGAGCATGACTTGTTGCCTGGGGAATGAAAATGTCACATTGAGCCGGGGACCAAAGGAAGAGAAGGAAGCGTGCGACAGGGTGATCGTTTGGGAAAGGAACCGGTCTGGGTCCAAGCTCAACTGTTATTCAATACCAGAAATCTATACAACACTAATGAAGAGTTGGAGCTGACAGTTGGCACTGTGGCACCTTCTTCCCAAACAGCATACAGCACACACACACACACATGGGTGCACAAAGCACACCAGGCATCAATGCACTATTTATAACACAGAAGGAAAGAAGCCCACTGAAAGCGGTTCATTTCAGTTACATCAGAAGGGAAGAAAACAGTGATTCTCTAACCAAAGGTCGTTTTGGCACTCATGGGGGAGCTACAGCTTGTAAAAACCATCAACCTGCCATTTGTGTCTTCAGTGACCCAGCAGATCTCAGCATTCAGGTCACTAACCCACTTGCTGCTAATAAAAACGTCTTGACAAGAGCAAGCTGGCTGCCCTTAAAGCCCTCTGGTCACAGCATCGGAGCTGTCACATACAATAGACTTAGAATATTTATTTATTTATTTATTTTTATCTTTTCATCACCAAGCAAATAATTTGGGCTGCATGACCAAGTCGCTGCATTACAGGTTGTCTTTCCTTGGACCACTTTGTGTAGGTTCTTAGTAGGGGTGTGAATCTTTTAGTGCATGGCGGTTCAATTTAATTCAGATTTTTGGGGCAATGATTAGATTCAGAATCGATTTTCTATTCATATGGTTTATAAATTTTGTTTAAATGATGTGTTTGCCAGGAAGAAAAGATGAACAGACAATGCAAATAAATAAAACATTTATTTAAAACAATATTTTTAGGTTCCTAACTTTGCATCATTTTATATTTATACCAAAAATAGGATTGTGAAAAATTCTGTAACTTAAATGACCAGTATTAGGTATTAATACAAAAGTAAACATAGACTTCAGTCCACCAACTTTAACTAAAAATAAAACACTTACACTTACACTTACAATTTTTAAAATCATAATGCATTACTGTATTTATTTTGTATAATTTTCTCTGATTTGAGTCCATGCTAGCAAGGTAGATGGCTAACTAGCTTGCTGTACGGTGGCCTAGACAGCCTTCTTCTACGGTGGCCGAGTAGACACATGATGCAATATGCAGTACTCTAAGAAGTGGGAGTGGCATAAAACATAAACGCATTTAAAAATCAATTTTTGGGCATTTTAAATCAATTCTGAATCGCGATTCTTAAAAAAAATCAGGTTTTTTTCAGCACCCCTAGTACTTGCCATTGTATACTGGGAACACCATATAAGGCATGCTGTTTTGAATATGTTCTGACCCAGTCATCAAATCATCCCAATTTGACCATTGCACTTGCCCATTTTTCCTGTTTTCAACACATCACTTTCGTATCACCCATTGTAACAACATAATCAATGTTATTCGCTTCACCTTTGAATGTTATGGCTGATCAGTGTACATAGCATGTCTGTCCATCTTCACATGACCTTAGTTAAGGTCAAATCCCCCTGATTTATACATGTGCCAGCAGGGGGCAGCTTTGGCTTGGGCAACCGGGCAAGACACGACTGAGGTGCCTTTGAGCAAGGCGCCTAACTCAACCAGCTGCTCCCTGGGCGCTGTGGTGTATGGCTGACCCCACCATCCCCCCTTCTGGGAAAAGTGTTTTTTTTAGTGCACGGATGGGTTAAATGCGGAGGTCACATTCCTCTGTGTGCAAGGCAAATAGTTCACATTCACTTTCATGTTCACTTTATTTTGCTAGGTTTTGGGTTTGGTTTCTGGTCATTTCTCCACCCTTGTCCAGTCTGTTAGTCTGTTTCCTAGTGTGTGCACCTGTTCTCAGTACAGCCCTTAATTAGTTTGACTTTTTCCCCCTGTGTACCTTTTATTCTGTCTCTTTGCATCACGCTGGTTTGTGTGTATTCTGCCAGTTTTCTGAATGGTCCCTGCTTTTCATTTTGCTTATATCTTTCCATGTTGCCATGTTATTCTCCTAGCTGTGTTTTGGCCTCTGCTTCTGATTTAGATAGTGGTTTTTGGAAAGCCTTAATATAAAATCCACTTCTCAATAACCTAATAAAGGAGAGCCGTGTTGATGGATGCGAGTTCCCATGATGCACGCTCTCAGTTCAGTCATTTTCAGCAGAGCTGCCAGGATGTACAAACAAGTGCATTTTAAGAATGAGTAAAATATTGTTATAAGATGTACAGATTCCTGTTTTCAGATTTATTTCACAGATTTATTGCATTTATTTTACAGGCCAGTAGCTTGTTTGTTCAGGCTGCCTTAACAACCAGGAAGGGTGAAGGGAGGGTAAAACATGCTTCCGTATGCGATATGTGAAGACAGCCTCTGTATATTATCCAAAGCGTGCATATGCGACATTAAGTTGAACACGCCTAGAGGACACTACATTCAGCTCACAAAGACCTACAATTCATTTTGACTGAAAGGAGACAAATGTCTTCCTTCTAACTCAGTGTGACCAGATTTGCTCCTGACCATGGATTTGTCACCTCTTGAAGATTTCCCGATGTGATTGCATTTCTGTTGCACCCCTCAGAAACAGATTGATCTAATCGATCTTCTAACTTGACAGTTTGTAAGATCAGAAACCAATTACATAGCCACTTGCAGATTGTAGAAGACTATGTGGTTAACGGTAGAGGTTAAAGTTGACCACTGTGCTTGCACACACAGAGAAATTTAACCTCTTTATGTAACCCATCTGTGCAGTGAAACACACACACTAGTGAGCACACACACCAGGGGTGTTCGTGCCATTTGCAGTTTAGATGTCTTGGCAATCATGTCTTGCTACAGTGGATTGGAAGGGCAACTTTCTTGTCACAAGGCTGGTTCCTTAACCACAAGCCTGTTGCTGCTCCTAGTGCTAATGGTTGTTATTGTTGTGTACAGCTAAAATGTAAAAACTGAGATTATCTTAGCCCTCTGCTCTCGTATAAATGCATGCTTTAAATCCCATGTGAGAGACCTGGGTTTGATTCCCGATCTGGGCAGCCAGTCTGTACTACACCAATAAGGGTCCTTGGGCAA